>JAJIYU010003706.1:0-26514 GCA_030144865.1 Tinospora cordifolia
TTTTTTTAATATTAATTTTAACAACTATTTCCAAATATATTTTACTCTCTTTTTAGGACATAAAATCGATTATCATGAGAATTGTGAAGATGCAAGAATCGAAGAAGGGAAGATGAGGAGGCTTGAAAGCACAAAATAAATGAGTAGCTACGTGAAAGGAGAAGAAGAATAAAAATATTATGAAGATGAATCTATGAAAATGGGAAGATTTTGATGTGGGTAGGTTAGCAATCTTATTCTTATTTATGGTGATGGTAGATTTTAAATTTCAGAAAGAATGCATTTTAGATATTATATTAATGATAGGTGGTTTATATTTGAAATTTGAATTTGAAGTATTTAATGCTTTGCTGAAACTTGAAGAGGTAAAAAGTTCATAAATGATGCCATGGAAAATGATTACACGAGATAGAAGTCATTTTTTACAGTATCTTATATATATATATATATATATATATAACTTATAATACCCTAAAATTTTTAAGTCAACAATAACCTAAGATGACTATAATTAAGTGTCAAATAACATTGATCAACAAAAGTTAAACATCATCAAGAATTGGACTACTCAATCAGTCTGACGCATATATAATAAACTTTGAAAAATTATTTCGAAGGCAAAACGATTAAATTAGATAATAAACTTTGTATCGAAATGCTTAGGATGTCAAGAAGACTTAAAGAAAAAAAGTGAAAATAATAATAATAATAATAATAATAATAATAATAATAATAATAAGAGGAAGAAGAAGAAGAAGAAGAAGAAAAAGAAAATGATAAATAATATAATATCAAATAATCAAATAATTAATTATTTTAATAGTATCGTGAATAGTAAAACCCACCATGCCTTAAACACTAGCTTTAATGATCACCCCAAAGCTAGCCTCCATCATGTCCTAAACACTAGTTTTAATGATCAAAGTTCTACTATAAATAGAGAGTCTCTCCCCTCGTTCTCCCTACAACAATTGAAGCATTTGAAGTGTGCTTAAGAGAAAAAGAAGAGGAGGAGAGCTTGGAGCACAAAAATTAGGAGGGAAGAGTAGCAAGAGTTGAGGTATAAGTTTTCTCATTAGTCTCTTTAAAATCCTATTTTTATTCATTTTATTTCATGCAAAATTTTAGTTACATTATGGCCTAAAAAGACTCCACTATTTTGGATAAGTTTTTGAAGACCATAAAATGCTCAAAAATGTCCAAACACTTCACTATCAAAGAGTGGCCGGAATAAGCTTTTCAACACCTCCAAAACCACAAAATTTTGACAATCTTAGCCTCCGAACCAAGGTTAAAATTATTGCCCAATAATAGTTACGAAATAGTAATTTTCAGACCATTTCTAGAATGGTCCAAACATGAACTAAGGGAAACTGACACTACCATGTCAAACCTTGTTAAGTATACTATAGAATAAACTTAAGAATGACCTCAATCAGATAGAATAGACTTAAGAATAACCTCAGTCTGACACTCGAAGCCCCCCGAATTGACCTTTCAAAAATTGTTGCGCAAAAATGAGACAGATTTGCAAACCAGCATGTTCATGTGAATTTCTGTTCAAATATGGACCTCGCTAAGGAAGATGGTCATTACAACAATGTTCTTCATCGCGAGCACTACAAGATAGACCCAAGAATCACAGAAAACAGAGTTCCAAAACTCAAGTTATTACCTCTTGAAGTTTAGCATATCGTAGAAGTAATTCATAAATTGGACCTTAAACAACCCACAACAAAGTACGTGGGCTATTTTGAACCCGAGACCACTTCAGAGGTCATTTTGAACCCAAAGCCAAATTTAGGAACTAAATTGAATGTCAATTAAGACTCAAGTGCTTTTATAGGAATCTCGAAGGACCAACACCACTAGATATAAAGAGCATGTAAATCGAGGTGGAGATGATTGCCAACTCACACACGTTTTAATCATATTTGCTTCCATATTATATATATAAAATGACCTAGGTGGTAGTATAATGCATCCTTTATTGATCGTATGATTAAATGCTTATATTTGCATTGATTTTGTGAATAGCGAGAACATGATTTGAATATATGTTGTTCACTGTGATTATATGCACATGACCATGATAGATTTAGAACATATACATGATGTGTTCGGTCATGGAATGATATGTAAATAAATTTACATAAATTTACTAGATGAGTATAGTTTACGAGAATATGTCATTACAGAATACAAGCATGGTAAATATACAATTAAATGAATGTTACATATTATACTCATATCCAAGAAGGTACAAAGCATTTATCTTTTAGAGTAATATCATTTAATATGCATGAATATGTTAGTTACCAAATAAAAGATCACTCTTAACAAGATAACAACACACTTGGAGGGGTTGATTGGCCCAAGGACAATCAACAGTGATTCTCGCATTAACGTCTCGATTAAGAAATAAGTGCGTGATCACACTTAAGAAACTTGATCGTGCCTCGCATATCTTCCAAGTTTGTGGACTATTGGACATACGAACACATAGCCTGGACACCAATGACGTTCCTGTAGGATTCATTTGGCCAAAGGTACGAGAGTCACCCTAGGTCGGCCACTCTACCTTGATCGACTAAAAACAACCTACTATTTGTATCGCCTAATTTATTGAAGTGATTGATTGTATGATGTACTTGTTATATTGTTAGATTGTCTATGAATTAGAATGACCCACTAGACTCGTAGACCTCAAATCCTTGCACTTTTCAAATGCAAAAAACTAGTATACCAACTCATGGACTTGGGCCAAAACTTACTATCGTTATTCTTAATTTTTGTGCCTCATGATGTTACCTAAACACTAGTGTGTTCAAGAGCATGAATGCAACGATTAAAGGTCGTTTGATCAATGAATGAATCCTGATGTAGGGTACTTTTAGGCACACCATTACTATATTATGTTCCTGTTATTAGTGTTCATGATACTAATGATACTATGAAAACTAGTTTTAAAACTAATAAACTAGCAGGATAAAGAAATGACTCAGATAATTATAATACCTTAGAATATGAAGAACATTGTTTTAATAGTTCTAAGATAGAGATTACAAGTTTAAGCTTATAGTGGATCAGCCTTATCCCAATCAAAGTTAAATATTGAATGAAAGGTAGGTTATCCTGCTCTAAGAAGGTATGATTTTTTAAGCAAACTCATATTGGCCACCCTGACAGAATTTTCTCCCACTAGTTTAAACAAGTAGTCAAAGACGATAAACAAGTTTTCAAATAAATCAACTATTTTTCCAATATATCTACTCAAAAAGGTTTTTGATTCTCACATGTACATATATGTATAAGGAAATGATTTTAAATGATTTTTTTTATAATTTTGTTAGTTTAAAATGAGATACAATAGTAAGACACAAACCGAAAAGGAGGTGTTACATAACTTTATGTTGTTCTTGAAACTATATGTTACTTGAAATGAAATGATATACAATGCATATAAACTATTTGATAATGTCAGGACACCTCCAACAGCTTAACTGATACAATAGCTTGGTGAGTAAAACACATCATTACTCACTTGATAGATGTTAACATCCATACCATCAGAGTACAAATACAACGACATAAAAATATCACTTTATTTTTAACGGGAAGCCATATACATAGTAGAAGCATTGTATCAATATTACTTTTTCTTTATACAAATATACCTATACAAAAACCTTAAACTTGATTAGGCTATCACCAACACTGGTACTGTTTACTCAAGAAACATACCTTTGCCATTATCTAATGTCAAAGGACTTGAAATAGTAGAAGAATAATATGCCTACAGAAACAATGGGGTTGAGTAAATAGTAACTATAATCTATCACTTAAAATAAATATTCTAAAAGCCATATGAATGCATAAAAAAATGATTGTATGCATGCATGCCATCAAAACTAAATTATGATCTTTCAACAGTTAATTGCGTCTGTTCGACTTTGAAACATATGTCTACTGACTATTTCTTACAATAGTGCTACTGTAGCAATACCATGAGCTCATTGACATACTAACAAATCAATGCGTAGTCTCCAAAATTCGAATTAACAATCTGATAAACCCATGCAGTAAAAAAATTATAACACATGAATAATATTAGGTAACATAAGAAATACATAACTGATTGAATACATTTTTCTTTGGACTTCCAACTTATCAAACTCTTGAAACCCTGATTACGTCAACTATGTACATAGTATTCACTGTTTATGGGTCAACTTATGAAGTTTCTTGAGACTTCATTTTACATCCAATGGATCTCAAATTTGGTGGTGTGTTTCTCACTACTCTAGTATCTTTGAGAATTTTTACAAAATTTTCTCAGATTCACTAGTACATTTCATTGAACCCAAGTCATCCTTGCTATGTCTATACATAGATACCTATTGTGTGTCATTTTCTTTCCTATTTCATTGCAGTTAATCCATACATTGGATTGCGACCAAATTTTTTAATTTAAAACTAGACTTCCCAGACCCTAAAAATTTAGTTCTCATTTTTACGAGGTCATTTGGTAAGGTTTCTAATGTAACCTTTGAACTGTTGTGACTATTATTAATTATAGAGACAATCATCTATTTATGGTTTTCGGTTATCCTACTTCCCTAAATCCAATTGGACTGATTTTTAGATAGTAAAAACTTAGATTTCTCAAGGTCATTATCTCCAAATTTCAAGTTCAAATGAGTGTTCTAACACTACTTTTCTATTTGTCAATTTTTTAGCAAAATATATTCTATGATGGTCTTTGATATTATAGCAAATTTGTTGATTGTTTATGAACAATCTTCTCAATCAAATGCTACAAAATTTTGTAGGGTTTTTCCTCCTACTTAAGTCTAGTCTTAGTCCAAATTTCATAATTTTTGGACTTGGGTATATGCCTTTTAGCCTCAATTTCGGGGCCTATTTGTATGCATCATAACTGAATATTTTTAAGTGTTAATCATGAGTTTTCATTCCAACATGATCTCTACCATGTTATCCATCTAACTTCTCAGGATTTGGACATGCCCAATTATTTTATAACACAAGATACAGGATCAAAATATCCAAAATCACTATTGAAACAATACAGTCAACTAAAAAAAATTTCAAATTTTACCTTTTTGAATTGCCCTCTTCAACTAGAATTTCTTCCTCATTGTGGTGCTCCTTGACCTCTAATTTCAAATGCTCTAGAGCTTGTCTTCCTCTTTAATTTGCTACCAATCATGACCAATTTGGTGAAGAATTGAGCAAGTTTTAGGGGTCCAAAATCAGAGAAGAAAGTAGAAATGTTATAGTAGATTCATAAATGAGTTTAGAATGGTGAAAATGGAGAAGGGAATGAATGACTAAAAACTAGGGAAGAATTTAGATTCTACCTTTTCGGGGAGCTAGTACCACCATTTGGTTCTCTTTCTCTTTACTTTGTCAGCTTTTGTACCTCGTGTAGAATGAATTTTATAATTTTATGTTTTCGAGGAATTAGTAATCGGACGCCCTAGTAGAAGGACTAAATTTGGGCATTGTTTTATGCTCTAATCAGATAAAACAAGTTTTGACATGTATTGTAGGGCCCATTGTGTTCAGGCTGTACTTTCATTTAATTTTGATACATAGAATACTGATTCTCCTTTTCTTTACTATATCTCAATAAATGTCTTTGTTATATACTATCAAAATGAAAGACAAACATTAAAAGTAGCATCCTTGTTAAAATGAAGGCCAAAAGGCATTTTTCACATGAAACAATAAGTTTTCAATACTTAAATACTTCTAAAAAATGAACTTAATTTTCCATGTATTTTCGGTATAAATGAGAAAATTGTATTTTGAGAAAATGGATTAAACAAGGTTTTAAAATAATAAAATTGAATTTTGGAAAAGGCTAGGAAAGGGGGGTGTTACAAGTTTGATGGTTTCACACTCAAAATTGAGTGATAAGGACTTAGTGCCTAGCCCATTTTGGATTTGATTCCAAAACTAATAGTATGTTTCCGAGACTGTGACCTTTACACTCTTAGAAAGTACGTGAAAACACTATTAAAATGACATGAAATGTCAAATAGAGGTGTGAGAACCAAATCCTCAAAGATAGGTGATTGACATGAAATGACACTTCTTATTGAATCAATCACTAGCATTGAAAACACATGATTTGACCTTGAATCACGAGGATTCATGGGATCAAACCACCAGTCTTGTAGAACACTAAAAGACGTGTAAAACAACCCCAAGAACTCATGGATCTGACATCGAAAAGGTTTCAAAACAGTGGCCCAAATGCTGTAGGGATGGAAAACTCAACAATTGTTACTGAAAATGTAGTAAATATAGAATGTAGCATATTGCAACCTCTATTGCAGTAGTGCATCACTTGTACACTTATGTTGGGGTTTTGATAGTGGATTCTACTGCACTAAAAAGGGTTGGTTGCACTCACAAACCTACTAACTTATGATCAAATCCTAATACAAAGTTAAGACACTAAAAAGTGATATTTCGTATGTGTATGTGCAAGCGCAAGAGTGCCAATGGGAGGAGCAATTTAGTGGAACATTTGTAGATTTTTTGGAGCATAGAGGTGGATTATTGATCATGAAAAAACCAATTAGAGTACATGGTTGTACGTTTACATGATTGAATGCAATATTTGCTTGTGAATATGACATGTTTCATATAATTGTTGCGTATAAAATGTTTGGATTATAAATACCATGTTTATGATATAATTTGAAATATTCATGCCATAATAGAGATTATGACATGGGGTTGACCTATTCTATGACAATCATGTAGGCATAAGTGTCGAGCATATATAGTTAAGTAACATACAAATGTTTGCAAAGCATGTGAATTACTGTGAATATATGTTTTAGATAGCATGATCTTGATAATAAATGAATTCATATGAATGATTTTAAGTTATCATGTAGCGTGATACCTTTGACCCTATGTAAAGAAGAACACAATCATAAAAAAAAACACATCTAGGATGATTGACCTTTTAGGGTTGTTGCTTTGACCACATGTAAATGATAACATAATTATAAAAATAGCAACACTTTTTGAGACAACTAACCTTCGGGGACTATTTGTAGCCCATCAACTTTTATGAATTCTGTCAATTGAAAATCTCTTATGTGTGTCCTTGGTCTAGGGTTAGGATATTTTGAAAAGACCATCCCCTATGTGGTCATGGTCAAGAGTTAAGATGATTTTGAAAAGCTCTTTTGTGGGACCTTGGTTCGAGGGTTGATATAGATGAACTCCGATTGATCTTTGAATATCATGGGGAAGTGGAGCTATATTGTAATACCCCCAAGATTTTATTTGGTAATTAAATCATATAGACTTAAAATAAAATAATTAAATAAATAAAATAAATTTTGAGAGCCCATGGAGTAATGGTGTAAAATATGTACAATTAAATGTATAAAAGGGTTAGTAAACCAGGAATAATACACATAAATTTGTACAAAGCTTTTCACGGGTTACTGTGATACTGCCAGACACTATCGTGGTAGTGCGTGAAACATCCAATGGAACCAGTAAGTACACTTTATTCTGGTTACTATGGTACTACATTCCACAATCGTGGTAATACATAAAACATGAGCTAAAAAGATAATGTAATGTTTGCAAACACGTGAGTTTCGTCAAAATCTTCACATACTAAACCTTGCACCCAAGAAAAGATCAAAATAGAAGGAAGTTGAATTGGGAAAGAACTCTACAAAGGAAATAATACAAAGAATTCCAGAACCTATTCAAGCCAACCCTAACTCTATATAAACCTAGAACAACCATCTTTCAATTTATCTCTCATGTAAACATGGGCTTCTCTTCCTCTTCTTTCTTCTCCTAGCTGTCTTCTTGTCCTTCTATTGTTTCCTAGTCGTCTCACATAGTAGGACCAGTAGAAAGAGGAGAACCATACAGAGAACTGTATAATGGAGGAAACTTCAGGCCATAGGATTGTATTCTAAATGTTCTACAAGGTAAAATTGACCCCTAATCAATTGATCACGTGCAATTCTTTGTTCTTTCGAGATTAAATTGTCTTGTTAGCAACTCCTGAGACTTTGGTTTATTCCTATCATCAAAATAGATCCCTAGAAGGATTCAAGAAGGATCTTTTGGAGCATTCAAGAGATTTGGTTGATCAAAGAAGGTATAAAGATTATATCTAGTCTCAATGCATGGTTAGTGGTCTATAGTTTAAGGTATTAGGATGCCATGAACATAGGAAAACAAGGGAGGGAAGAAACATGCACGAAAGTCTATTTTTTGTGTTGATTACCATGGTACTGATCTCTATTATTGCGGTACTATACTTATTTCCTCTCTATTTTATGGACTTTCACTCTGGCTACCGCAATACCCTACACAGTGTTGCATTGTCCCTTTTTCATTACATTTTGGTTACTGCGGTAATGTTGTTTTCTTCTTCGTTTTTATTCGTGTTTTGATTTCCATAGCACTCTACCGCAATACAGCAGTGTTTCTTCTGCAATCTAGTCTGATTACGACTATACTCCACAACATTACTGTAACAAATCTTCTTTAATTCCCTCTAGTTACCACAGTACCCTACCGCGATAATGTGTTTATGTTTCTCTTCTCGTTTTTCACTCATGTGTTTTGGTTATTGTAGTACTCCTTCCTTCTACCATGGTACACAAAAACAATACTACACTTAAACTCATCTAGTATGATATCCTTGCACATTATATACCATATAAGGTAGATAATCACTAGGATATGATTTAAAAGTATTAGAAACACATTAACCACTGAGAATAATGAAGTGGTTTTTAATCTTTAAGGCTGAAGACTCAAGAAGGCCTAGAATAAAGGTACAAGGACTGAAAGGGACTGAATAGCAAGGTGGATATGACTTTTAGATTTTAAATTATTATCTTGATTCAAATAAAGTATGCATGTATCCTTGTTAGCCTAAGAATATGCCTTGAATTGAATATGCATGATTGATGGTTGGATTTACATGATTAATGAATGTTGATGCATGATATGTGTGAAATCATGGCATGTGTTATATGAATGATCAAGCAACATGCCTATGATAGAGATGGAATGATGTTGACCATGCTTACATGAAATTTTCCTAAATTATATCTAATTTAACATGCTATTGTATGACTTGTCATTAAATTAAAGATTAATGAACATTATAACCACTTACCGGTGCGATGTTGTAACATGAAGTATGATCGTCTATGTTCCAACCCGAACTCGACTTATCTGTTATTCATTTACTTGACTTGGAACTAGGAGTGTGGATTGACCCCACTTCATCGATGAGATGGGTTTGAGCGTCTCCCCAGATGTGGAACACTGAGGTGGATTCCTTTTAAATCACCTAATCTATGAAAGTGTTTGACATGTATATTTTATTTGATTGAAATAATGAGTTAAATATTTGAGATGATCCACTGGCTTCCTTGAGCTCATCCCTTCTTTCCTAACATTTTAGAAAACCAGTGATCATAATGTGTGTGGCCAGTGAAAGTTTACCTTAGTCGTTTGATTCAAAATTTACTTTTCTAAGTTTTGTTTAGGTGGGCATGCTTGCACTGGTTTTCCCTTGTCAATTCTAAAGTTTTTTTATTGAACAAACTCATAGGTCTCTGTACCTCTTGAATCTTGAAAGATATTTTCAATTGTGATATCTTATTTGGTTATTTTATTTAAAGATTTCAAAATGTTTTATGAGAATCTGTATGAATATTTGTGATCAGGAAGTCTAATGGAGTTGGCACAAATAGAAAGAAAGAAATGTAATCATTCAAAAAAATTTGATAGTCGTGGTAATGAATTCTACTACTGTGATAGTGCGTATCTCTTGCATGTACACTATGTTTTCCTAATCACGTGACTCAATCAAAATCGCCACCCATGGTTTCCCATGCCCAAGAGAGATTAAAGGATAAAGAATTTAGATTAAGATCAAACTCTAGAAGAGATTGCAAAAAAGAGGCCTCAACACATCTAAAAATCTCTCTAATCATATCCAAACTAATCTAAAATCCTATATATATACAAATTAGGTGCCTCTCACCCTCTATCTTAGTAAAAAACAAGATTCTTTTCTCTCCTTCTATTCCAAAGCCATCCTATAGTTAACACAAGAGAAGAACATCACAAGAATGGGAAATTTTGTACCAAAAATCACTACAAAGAGATTTTACAACGTAATATCCCATTCTAAACTTTTGATGCATGTTTTTCTTTTCATTTCTTCCCTATCTTTTGAGAGTAGATTCTTCTGGCAACAATTTCTGCAACTTTTGTTCATTCCCACCATCAAAACAAATCCTTGAACCATCCTAGAAGGATTCAAGAAACATATTCGCGAGTTGTTCTTATCTTTCTGATTACCGTGGTAATACTATTCACTATCGCGGTGTTGTAGCTTATCTCTGTCACTTATTTTATTACAGTTACCGCAGTAATGTGTTTCATTACCGTGGTAGTGTGTATCTTTCTTCTTCGTTTCACTCCTTTATCATTCTAGTCACCGTAGTTATGAATTTTACTACTATGATAGTGTGTTCTCTTCTTCCCTATTTCCTTTCTTTTATCATTCTAATTGTCGCGGTAATGAATTTTACTACAGCAGTGGTGCATTCTCTTCTTCCTTGTCTCCTTTCTTTTATCATTCTATTTATTACAGTGATGAATTTCTCTATCGCAATATTGCATCTTTTTCTCCTTATTTCTTGTTTATGAAGTCTGGTTACTGCGGTACCCTTTTTCTCTATTGCAGTACACAAAAGCAAATCAATACTTTGACTCTTCTAATATGCTAACCTTTATATACTATGAGTTATATAGGGTAAAGAGTCATTAAGTCATAGTTTAAAAACGTTAGAGAATGCTTCAATTACTAAGACTAATGGTTTCATTCGTTAAAGGTTGAAGACTCGAGACAAATTAGAATAACAATGCAAGAATTCAAGAAAATCAATTATCAAGGTGGAGATGATTACCCTGCTCTTTAGCATTATTTTAGTTTTAAATATAAAGCACGATTATTTGTTTATATTAATTGAATGCTAGAAGCATGTTAGGCTTTAACTATAAAATGTTGAACTTGATGCACGTATAATGGATGATTGCTCGCATGTTGTATTACCCAGAAGCATGAGGAACACTGTTTCAAATAATATTCTATGTTAATTAACATAATTTGTGTGACATTATGCAGGATTACTTGCTTTCACAATCTTTCATATATTCTTGAATTTTGATATTGTTAAGCATGCGAAAGATTTGAAGATTGTCTATTGCTTTAAAATCAGACTACTAGAGATTCTAACAACGTAGGGCGATGACTGGCCATTAGGTGTAACATCCTGGTTCCCAAATCATTCACAATTACTACATCTATCTCCTATTTAGAGATGTACACATATTCGTGTTCACTTTCGTCACATGTCGCCATCGAGAACTGGTATATTACTAATTCACGCATCAATAATCTCATGGTTGCACCAAGCTACATCCCATATAACAACAGAGTGTATAAATAAATTAATTTAGAAAATAAAAGAAACCTCATGATGATATATTAACTGAAAGAGTGTTTAAATTAACATCAATAATGACAGCTAAACTATGGCCCCTTAGCCAAGTTTCAAATAATAAAATAAAATCATAACATAATCACTGACACTCTAAACCTACATGTCTAGACTATATGCCATAAATAAAATTCATAACTCGAAAGGCCCTATTAGTAAGGTCGACTACTACTACGAAAGAATAGCTGGTATTGCTCATTAGCACGAACTCCATCGCCGATCACTTAAAAATTCAAAGTGGGATGAGCTCAAGAGCCCAATGGATTATACGTGATACATCTCAAGCATTATGCAAGTCATAATACAGACCATGCACACACTTATCAAACATTAGGTGATTTAAATAGTTCAATTGTTTTGGGTTGTTGTTAAGACCGAAAAGATTTACTTTGATATCCCCATATTGGTTTGGAATATCATCTAAAGATAACACCCAAAGGCCAGTTACCTATTCAGGACCTTAAGTTGGGAGTAAGTCTCATCTCACCACTATCACCGTCATGACAGTAGTGTCAATCTCAAGAATAAATAATCTAGGTTGGGGACACCGTAGATGACACCAAATAGCTGGTTATTACCTTGGTACGTGGTTAAAAATCTTTATTACTCTAATTTTAAAGTGCTAGACAATCTTCAAATCTTTCACATGCTCAACAACATCATAATTCAAGAATATATGAAATATTTTGAAAGCAAGCACTCATACACAATGTCACACAGAACATTTTAGTTAACATAGCATATTATTTGAAACAATGCTCCTCATACTTTTAGGTCATACAACATATTCACAATAATACATATATTATAGTGTATATGCAAGTAAGGGACGCACTACCACGATAGTGAAGTGCATTATTGAAGAGCCAAAAAGAAAGTGAGGAAAAACGAAGAGGAAAAGAGCGCAATACCTTGGTAATCAAAGGTGATACCATAGTCGCCAGAATGAACATCATGTAGTTGTGTATGTTTTTTCCATCTTTCTAATGCACTTAACGTCCTAATATCTTTAATTTAATGTCAATGAACGAGAGTCATGCATTCAAATAGGATAGAAATGTTATACTTTAGTAACTTGCTTAGAATAACTCGTTGATGAGTTGCGAAAACTTTTGGATAGGTATCCTACATCTTAATTGGATTCTTTCTAGTTAAAAAATCTCTTTCTAGTTGCTCGGAAACAATTAGAAAATTCTCTATAAGAAATACGGGGTTCTGCTTCTGGCGACAACATGATATTGGGTGGGGATCCCACTTATGGAGTCAAATTAATACGTTTTAAGAAGAAATATTTGAATATCAATCTCATCGATAAAGAGGTTTCTTGGATTGTTTTGGACAATTCAAGGATCTGTTTTAATGGTGGAAACAAGCACAAATCTCAAGGACTACTAGAAAGTTAATTCTCAAGAAGGTAGGGGAAAATAAAAGAACCAAGATCATGAAAACAACATATTACCTTATATATTGGTTTAATAAGAACCTACGACGCGAAATCTCAAACTTTAGGTGTTGTTCCCCTTGTTTTGTCTTGTGGGATGATTTAGGATAGAAAGAGAGAAGAGAGAAGTAGACTGGAGCGAAGGAGAACAAGGAAATTTGTCACTTATTTATGGGAGAAGGAAAGAGATGTGCTAGGTTTGGTGTTTGGATAGATTAGGAGTCTTTTTGAGATGGAGTTGAATTTATCTAGAGATCAATTATTATGTTTAGTAGAACTTCATCCCAATTCGTGTCCCTTATCCTTAAATATTAGATGGTCATGGGAGAACCATAGGTAGTGAGTTTTGATCGAGTCACGTGTTTTAAAATATCGACATAGTTTTCATGCATGCCACGCACTACCGCGGTAGTGTATCCCATTATCGCGATAATCAAAATCTTTTTTTTCTTGGACTGTTACAATCTACTTCCACAAATTCAAATTTCATCCTTGAAATTTGAAATGGTTTACCTGAATCGCTCATCATCCACAACAATGTCAATTAGGTGCTCCTAGTGAATAGGTTGGGATACTTGCATCGCATTTCACTTTCTAATTCTCATGTTGCATCCTTGACACCATGATGCCTCCAAAGAACTTTGACTAGTAGAATTTCTTTTCCTTAGACTTTGCACCTTGTGATCCAGTATACTGACCGCAGATTTCTCATATGTGGCATCATCTTGTACCCTCCTCCAAATGAATGACATAAGAAGGGTCAGGCTCGTACTTTCGCAACATAGATATGTGGAAGAAATTATGTATTAAAGACATCTGATTATGTAGGTCTAGCTCATATGTATATTCTCTTACCCATTTTATAATCTTGAACGACCCGATGAATCTTGATGACAGCTTCCCTTTTTTGTCTAAATCTTCCAATACCCTTCAGAGGACAAACCCTCAGGTTGATTCTATCTCCTTCTAGAAATTCTAGGGGTTTCTTTCGTTTGCCTGCATAACTCATTTTTCTACTCTGAGTTGTCACTAATCTTCTCTAGATCAATTTGACTTGCTCGTTTATCTCCTCTATCAAGTCAGCTCCTATAAGCATTTGATCCTTCAACTCTGCCCAACATGATGATGATCTACAAGGTCTACCATACAAAACCTCGTAGAGTGCCATTTGGATACTTGACTAGTAGTTATTATTGTAGAAAAAATCAGCTAAATGCAAGTGTTTGCTCTAGTTCTCCTTGAAATCAAGAACACATGCTCTCAACCAATCCTCTAAGATCTATATAAGTCTCTTTGACTGTCCATCTATCTATGGGTGAAATGTTGTGCTCATCGTTAGTCTGGTACCCTACAATTTATGTAAACCTGCCAGAATTGAGATGTGAACCTCGCATCTCGATCTAACAGTATAGTCTTGGGTACTCCATGTAGTCTCACAATCTCTTTAACTAAAGTTCCCCCAGTTTGCTAACCATAAGCTACCTTTGTGAGATGATCAACTATAACCCATATAGTATCTTTCCCTTTTTGATTCTTAGGAACGCGCTAACAAAATCCATTGTGATGTTGTCCCATTTCCACTTTGGTCTAGGAAGAGTGTTGTAGCAAACCTATGGGTCTTCTATGTTCGGCTTTCACCTGCTAACAAGTTAAACACTTAGAGACATATGTAGCTACGTCTTTCTCATCCCTTTCCACCAATACGTCTTGCAAAGATTCTGGCACATCTTGTCACCTCCAAGATGCATGGTATACCTTGTTTAGTGGGCCTCATCTAATATCATCTATCTACTCTTCCTGTTTTCTTGTACACACACCCTGTTACCCAATCTCAGCATACCATCTGTATCAATTTTGAAATCACTATGTCTACCTTGTTTACATCTTCAATTAGATCTTTTATATTCTTCCTTGATCTATTGGAGTAGATCTGACTGGCACAACATGGTGAATAATACTGTTTGGATTCCGTCTATTCTTACACCCAGATTATTACTTTCTATCAGTTGGTACATCTGACCTGTTTCTTCTTCAATTCTACTATATTTCCTACTCAAGGCATATGTTATAACATTTGCTTTTCCTAGATGATAGTGAAGTTAAAACTCATAATCTTTCAAGAATTTCATCCATCTTCTTTGTCTAAGGTTCAAATTCTTTTGGGTGTATATGTACTTTATACTTTTATGGTCTAAGTACAAGTTAAAGTTCTCTCAATATAGATAATGTCTCCAAATCTTCAAGGCTAAAACATCTGCTACTAGCTCCAAGTCATGAGTTGGATAGTTCTGTTGTGTACCTTTAGTTGTCTTAAGGCATTAGTGACAACCTTACCATCCTGCATCAGTATGGCTCCTAAACCATTCCTCGATGTATTAGTGTAGAGTGTATAGCCCACTATGTTTTGGGGTAATGAGTATTAGGATGAAGTAAGTCTCCTCTTCAATTCTTGGAAAGCGAACTCACATCTGTCATCCCACAGAAAAAGTTGACTCCATTTCGAGTTAACTTTGTCATAAGATCTAATAACTTGGAGAAGTCTTGGATGATTCGTCTATAATAACCGGCTAACCCCAAGAAACTTTGAATCTTAGTGACTGTTTTAGGTTATTTCTAGTTCATGATAGCTTCAAACTTCTCTAGATTAATAGACATGCCTTTTGCAGATACTACATGGCCGAAAAATTTCACCATTTTCATCAAGAATTCACATTTGTTGAATTTAGCATACAATTGATGAACTCTCAGAGTCTCCAAAATAATTTTCGAGTGCCTCACATGCTCTTCTTCTAATTTTGAATAGATTAAAATGTCATCCACGAAAACTATTATGAATAGATCCAAATGAGTGAACTCAAAATGACCATATCTAGTTCTAAATGTTGTGCTTGGGATGTCTATATGTTTGATTCGTAGTTGGTAGTATCCTGACCTTAGATCAATCTTAGAGACATATGTTGCTCCTCGTAATTGATCAAACAAGTCATCAATTCTAGGTAATGAGCACTTATTCTTCACAGTAACATTGTTCAATTTCCTATAATCAATAAACAATCTAATATATCCATCTTTCTTCTTCACAAATAGTACTGAAGCTCCCCAAGGTGATTTATTCGAGTGAATGAACCCATTTTCATGAAGTTCATCTAATTGCGCCTTTGACTCTTTCAGTTCAACTGGTGCCATCCTATATGCTGACATAGCTATAGGATTAGTTCCTGGATACACCTCAATCTTAAATTATACTTCTCTTCTTGGTGCAAGTCCTGGCAGGTCATCTAAAAACACATCAACGTAGTCTCTTACAACCATAATATCTTGTATACCTAAATAAGTCTCCAACACATCCTCATCCATTAGCTTCCAAAAATCTTCCCCTTGGCTCATGCTGTATAACATTGTCGCCATTGAGTTTCTATGTAGTCTCCAAATTTCACTATAGATCTTCACTAACTCACCAGATGGTAAAGCCAATGTGACTCTCCATCTCGGGTAATCAATCTAAGCCTGGTTCTGGGTTAACCAATCCATGCCCAATATCATATTATATCCATGAAAGAGTAATACTTTAAGATTCCTGGTTATTAGTTTGTGTTCAAATCTCAACTCACATGTACAAATTTTTTAGGCAATTATTATAGTTCCTATGGGAGTGAATACATATAATGGTTCTGGTGATATAGAAGTCACTAATTGTAATCTTTTAACTAAGTCTTCTGAAACAAATGACTTGGTAGCACCCGAATCAAACAATATTTTCACAGCAATATTAAATAGTAAAAATGGACCTTTGATAGTTGGTGTAAGTCCACCTGTCAATCTCTCATAGCATATACTCAGGCTTAGTTTTGTCTATTATTTTAATTTTTCCCGCCCTACTCCTGCTATTGTGGCTGAGGTTGCTATTGGCGTGGTTGTTGCTAGACATAACCACCTTGATTCCTACCCTGACCATTGTTTTACACCTAATATTGCCTTTGTGGTCAACCGCAATTATGATATGCTCCTTTTCTACGAGCCAACTGTATATCTACTTTGGCTTAATTCTACTACTTTTGGGACTAATTATTACTTCCTTATGTCCCATTCTGTTGTTTATGAGGTTGACAATAAGTGGCATTTTTATTTTGCTTCTTTTGGGTCCCATGGTAATCCTTGTTATTACTTGAACTCTTATTTTTGTTCTTTAACTTTTTTTCGAAGTTGAGTTCTCTTTCTACTATAATGCCTTCTCGACAACTTCTCTATATGTCTTGAGACTCATAGGCACCACTTCATTTTGAATCTCTATCTTTAGACCCTCAAAAAAATGATGAGCTTTCATATGTTCCTCTCCAACCAACTCAGGTGTAAACTTGGCCAACTTAGTGAACTTGGTCTTATACTCAGATATAGTCATATCTCTTTGGTTCAGTTTGATAAACTCTAACTGCATCTACCTAAGGGTTGCCTCTACAACGAAATTCTAATTAAATACTTCTTTAAACTTTTCCCAACTCATCTGTTTAACATTGGTGTTTGGATCTGCCCTCAACATCCTCTACCAACTCTTAGTTGGTCCCCTGAACCGATGGGTGGCAAGTGATACTCTTCGAGGACCAATTGCCCCTAATACATCCAAATGCTCATAAAGCTCCTAGTACCAGTATTAGCTTTCATGCAACCAGATTTTCCATTAAATGTGGATGGACGAAGTTTCTTAAACTCAATTAGCATAACCCTTTGTTCTTCCTCCTCAATGTCATCATCTGCCCTTTAACGAACTAGAGCCTCAGGTAATGGTGTTGGCTACAACACCAAAATTTGCTCCTGATGTTGGACTTGTATCTGCGGCTGTGGCTGTATTTTGGGTGGTGGCCACATAATCTACGCAGTAACTTTCCTTGTGATCATAGTCAACAACTCAGGAGTCAACACGATCTCTATCAGAGCCTCAGTAGCATTAACCTATGCCCCCCATTCCTGTTGTTCAGTTTCGTCAGTGATAACAACTCTTGTGACATACTTCTTGGACCTAGCCATTATCTACGAGCCAAATATTCATTCCATTGTTACGACACCAATCATAGATATCCATGTCTGCAACCAAATTGTTTATTCAGTTGTACTAATATGACTTTAGGTTCATGTCTCTAAGTTCTCATTTGTTCAGTGACCTATTTGTTGAAGCTTCTAAGTCCATAGTGAGGTTGTTTTAAAGCACTAATGTTTTATGGGTATAACATTTGGGTGTAGTAATTAAAATTTTCATGATATACATATTTACAAAATATATATGAGCATAACATGCAACAAAACAATCACATATAATCATACAATGTCACGCTAGCATAGAGAAACTTCCAAGCTTCCATCCATGCCTTTGGTTCAAATGTCCCATATCATCCTTGCCCCACTGCATAAACTTTCACTTAGAAATCTCACTACACCCATACAATTTCGTGAATGTCTCCATGACTAAGGCATTCTAAGCATCACTATACTCAACCATCTCATACCAACTGAGCATAGGGAAACAAGCTCTTCCAAGTCACCAACCATCCATTGAACATGGTCTGTCAATCTCCGAGTCTAGGATTTCTCCATATCTCGAATTCTTATATGTCTCATACCACATATGTAACACCCCGGAACTTTACGAGCGTGCCACGTCGCGAGCAAATAATTGGATAAATAAAATAAAACATTCTTTAGTAAAGAAATAGCGAAAAAATAAGAAATAACGACCATTAAACATATGCTTAAAAAAATCATGGCTTGAAAAATGAATGAAAATTTTGCGATGCCTGCAAACGCGATGATAAAAGAATAATAAAATAAAATGAAATAAGGCTTTAAAAAAATGCGTGGAGAGTAATCAAATTCAAATCAAAATTAAACTAATGTAATGTATAAGTGTATATGGATTCATAAAATGAAATTTTATAGATGTGTAGAAAAACAAATATATATATATATACATCAAAGAGAGGATTATACACATATATCAAAGAGATTAATATTTATATCTATGATCTTATGAATCTATAACATGGTTAAATGAATAATAATTATATATATACAAACTTGTGATAAGGAGTAATTAAATAATATTGATGTAAACTTATAATAAAGTTTTAAAATAAATCATGATGCCTAGTTAGAAAAAAAAAAAAAAAAAAAAAAAAAGAAACCGAAATCTGTAGAAATGAGGTGGATTGTCGAAGAAGACGTCGGAACAGGGAGAAGGAACTGGAAAATTCGGGACGTTCTGTTGTTGGTCGAGAGATACAATAGAATAAGGATGGTGTTGAATTGGTCCAGATACTCGGATATCAGAAATGAAGAAGAAACTGTACATGAAGTTGAATGGAAACCGAAGAGCAATGGTGCTCTGTTTCGTATGGCTCTGCTGCAGCGATGCAAAACCGGAGAAGAAGAAGAACAGGAGCACGGAGAGTGATCGCTGCTGCAACCTGGAGTGAGGAAGAAGAAGAACTGGCAAATGAAGGGTGGGGTGTGCCCTGTTTTGGATGGTGAGCAAGTAAAGAATGAGGAAGCAGCTGGTGGGAGTGCATTCGGAAGATGAAGAACAGGGGAGAGCTACTGCACTGGACGGAAACAGAAGGTATGAGCAATGGTGTTCTGTTTAAGGGGGGCCGAACAGAGAAGGGGAATGAAATGAAGAGAAGCGAGATAGAAACAGAGCACGGTTGCTCTGTTGAGGGTGCTGGTGATCATGGACGAGGTGAACAGGGGAAGAAAAGCTGAAGGGCCAAACTGCTGCTATTTTGGATGGAATCGGTTGCTGCTAGATTGAGAGGAAGAAACGAAAAAAAAAAAAAGAAGCTGTTCGTGCAGGTGTGTGCACGAACAGAGGAAGGGAAGAAAGCAGCTAACTGCTGCTGCTGCTGGTGTCGCCGAACAAGGAGAACAGAGTGTGTGAAAGAAAAGAACGAAGAAGATAATTGAGATTCTTTGTGCTGCTGTTGTTCCGGTGTGTTGTTACACGAACAAAGGGGTAACAGAGCAAGAAAGAAAGTGTTGCAGCAATGGTGGAAATGAACGAATAAAGAAAGGCAGTTGTTGCTGCCATTGCTGTCTGCTGCTAATACTGCACGTTGCTGCTGCTCACGTTGTTGGCTGAAGAACTAAGAAAGGAAGACGTTGTTGTGGTTGCACGAATAGGGGCTGCTGCAAATTGGTGTTCTGGAGAAATAGCAACATGATCGGAGTTGCTGGCCAAGAGATGGGTGTAGCGGTGCTGCAGTCCGGGCATGATGAAGGGATCCGAGCTGCTGGTAACGACCAAAAGAGAGGAAACCACTGGTGTTTGCTAGTTGGTGAAACAGAAAAAAAAAAAAACCACTAAAGAAGAAAGAGGAGAAACCGGGAATGAAAGATGAAGGTAAGAAAAAAAAAATTATTTCGAATTTTGGATACTGGATTTTCAGTGTGTTTATTTAACAATCCAAGTGCAATAGGATTTATTAAAATAACTTGAATCAGATCATAAGAATAGTATAAATAAATTAATATATACTGGTTGGAATTAAGAAATTTTATAATATTAAGATTGAAGAATAAAATAAAGTAATGTACTTCAAATAATTTAAATCTTTAAATTAAGTAATTAAAAAAAATTAGAGATCACCTATGCAAATACTAACTCATTCAAAATAGGAAAACAAATAAATAATTATTTGTAGTAGTGCTACAAACAAATTTAGCAAAATTCTAATAATAGTGAGAAATTAAAGTTGTCAACTCTTAACAAGACTAAAGATCTGATCAATAGAGGTTTTATTTTATTCGTAACTAAATTAACCACGATATTAATAAAGCATTTAAATTTGCAAAAAGTCAGCTATTAGAACTCTAATTATATGATAACAGCTTGCAAGTAAAATATTAAATTAAAATCTCAGATCCAGGAAATTTAGAAGACTTAGAAACTATTTTAATTAGAATATATAAAATTACAGAATTGAACAACGATCCAAAAATATATTGAAATTGAGTTTGAGACTACATAATCATTTTAAAAAATATTTAATTCTAAAGAATAACTTGAATAAGACTAGCTGTGAATTAAGAAATTAGTGAATCTCATTAACTATTGAATTACAGATTGTAGATCTTGAATATCGAGGATTTCGAAGGAAAGCAAGGAAGCCTGAAGATCAAGAAATCAGGTGGGCGTGACTTCCTTGCTCATCTGTATTATATGGATTTAAGATTCGAAACATTTGTGTAGATAGTTCTAGGCTATTAGAAATCTTATTATGAAATTGATTGAATTGTTTGGAATGCTTGTGTGATGATGCGACTGAATACTAACTCATTCATTTCATGCACAATTATTTCATGATATGCATAAATAGAGGAAATGCATTAGGTAGCATTAGATACTCTTTTTGACTATCATGTAACTTGTATTCCATAGCATTGGTTATTTAATTCGGACTACTTTTGCATGGTATACATAATTTGAAAAATTATTTAGTAGATTGTGAAATTGTGTGGCATGATTGATGCTTGTCTATAACACTAAAATAAGATGATGGTTTATTAAGAATCCACGTACCGATACGATTGACAAGCCCGAGGCGGATCGAGGTGGCATCTCCTCTATGTCACCGCTTGAGATTGTTGAGCCACAAAGCAGATCATAGGTATTCCCACCCAGAGCTGACTTTGACAGCTTAAAGTCTTTGGGAGATAGTATGATGCTTGGGTAAGTACACTCCCTTAAGCTGTGATGTGAGTGTCGATTGATTTTAGATGGTCATTGGAACCTTATGAGATAAGATGGATCATAAGGAATACCGAGAGGCATCTCAACCCTCTTCCGGTCTTAGAAACTGACTAAAACCAATGAATGTTTGAATGCCTAATGTTTGAAAGTGTGTGTAATGTTTTGGATTGGGTCTGTATAATGCATGTGATGTGGAGGATCGATCCACTGAGCTTTCGAGCTCACTCCCACTTTATTTTTTAGGTACATCTGGACGTAGAATATGTTCACTTACGTCAGTAGACTCGCACTCTGATTGGACACCTCATGGGGAGGTCGTCCGGGATTGGTGACTTGGAAGTCATATCTTATGTATTTTACTGGATTGTTTTAATGTATTTACATTGGTTTAACTTCGATTGTTTTATCTTGCAATGGCTTTCCTTATGTAATGATTTTGGTTTAAATGAATAGTTTTAAAAATATTTCGCTGCATTGCTTATGATTTAATCGGTAAAATTATGGTGACTTTCTATCTTGCATAGAATATCTTTATAGACATTGACTTGAGAACTAAAGGTTATAAACTGAATTTTGAAGAAAAAGGTTTTGATAGAATGAAACTTTTAGGTAGCATCTCGATTTTCGACGGGCGACGATCCACACGTGAGGTAAAACGTGAACGGAGTTCGGCCGAAAATTGGAGTGTTACACATGTGGTATCAGAGCTCAGTATTATGATACACTGGGATAGATTTGAGTTCGCTGGATATGATTTTTACTGAAAATGAATTTTATCAAATTTGCTTTCATCGAAAAAGGAATTTTCTTAAATATGATTTTTGAAAAAGGGTAGCACGGGTAGAGATCTAGGTAAGGATGAAGTGATGCTAGAGTACATGAGTCACTGATTACAGATGTGACTTGAATACTGAAGGGTGTTCCCAACAGTTGACCTCTTCTTGAGAAGGGTATCCCTGAAGGTTAGTGACCTTTCTTGGAAAAAGTACCCCTGATGGTATATCTTTATAGTGGTACTCATATGGTTAGTGCTTTCTTTGGAAAGAGCGCCCCGATGGGTTGACCTTATAGAGTTGTTCTTGAGGGTTGGTGCCATTCTTAGAGGTGCACTATCCCTGATGGTTTGATCCCAACTTCAGGAAGATGTCATTGAAGGGTAATCCCTACCCAGGAACAAGTCTGATTCGGGAACTATAGCATCATAAGAAATGCATTGGAGTTGAACACCATGACCATAGGTCTAGGTAGAGACCGAGTGTTGTCTCAAAAGCACAGTGGATCATAATTAAATTAAAAGACGTTAAGGCATAGGTTAGAAACTGATAATGTGTTGAACGCACACTTGTTTGGTCAGGACCCGAGTCGGGGAGGAGCCTGTATCTCTGGTCTCTATGTAGGATGGGATGCATAAGGATTTGGGGGTACGGAGGATTCCTGGATTCGGAGAATGACGGACTATGTTTGGTGAGTGATCGATTTCTTTGGCTGAACTCGTACGCACTATATTGTACTGGGATGGGGCAATACAATATAGTGGGTCTTGTGTCGGCCCTAGAAACGTCTGTAGGTGCATGGTCACGCTATTTTTAGCCAAGGGCCCAGTTAAAAATGGTGAGATAGTTGCAGTCATGGATATCGAGACACTTGCGCCATTGGTTGGGTGTAATGTAATTCTGGGCGAAAGTCTGTGTGGAAGGGCGAGTGTGGGATGGGGCACACGGACCTGGAAGCACAGATGGAAGCTTTGGGATTGCATTATGCTAGTGTGTATTGTTTGCATGGTTGTTGGATGTCTGTTTGGATATAGGTAGTTTGATGATTTAAGTATTATAACCCAAATTCTTGTACCCAAAAACAAATGAAATGTTGTCGACTTAGAAGTACGAACCCCTAGACAACTGAGACAATTGAAAATGGTTTTAATGCTAAATCCACAATGTAGTCATGCACCTTTCATTTTGAAAATGGTTTTAATGCTGAAAACACATGCTGAAGCTCTCAACAGCCTACAAGATAATAATAAATCCACTCAAGCAGGTGTACTCGACGATTAGCCATATTCTCATATCATATCATAGGGATTCATCAGTTCATACCTCGTGTATGGCAGCCTCAGATCCTTTATAGGGGAGCCCAATTGATAAACCTGCTCAGAACATACCTCTAGGTATGACAACCATTCAGCCTTAATGCTCTACCACATCCAATACCTCAACCAGCACCTTGGACCTCGAGATTTGGTGTCATTTTTCATTTAAAAACTCATTTAAAGATTTTAAATGCATTTCAATATGTAATAACATTTTATTTATGACAGAATAATAAGTTAAGTGATAAATTAGAAAACTCTACTAACAAAGATGCTCAGCTCTCGATTTTCCTCTAGTGACTGGTCACGTCCTGCTGACGTTTGATCCTGCATGATCAACGTGATTTCTTAATATTTATATAAAACTTAGCTCAAATTTAACTTTATAGTCTTTGGTTAATCAAAGAATTAACTCGATCAATTATGCTCCAGTTATATATTTGGTCAACTTTCGTCAATACAATCAATTCAAATGAGGCCTAATATTTGCTGACCTGTATTACTTACAGGGTCAACATGGTCAACAAGGTCAATTAGTGCAATTAAACTCATAATATTGACCCAAAATACTAAAAATATGTATTATTCACATGTATGTCACCTTTAGTACACAATAACCAGTTATTTTCATAAATTTGGTTGTTTAATACAGTAAATAGAAAAATTTTAATTATTTCCTATGTTACACATGTTTTCCAATAAGTGTTTCATAATGTTATATAATATTATGTAACATTTTTTTTCATTATTTAACATTATTTAATCCTTAAATTGCATAAATGTGAATTTAATATATCAATTGATCTCCAAAAATATTAATTTCACTGTCATTGAGTTCAGAATTTCATTTAAATATTTTAATACCTGCCAATTAAAATTTCAGTATAAATAGGTATACTCCCTAGGTGTCGACTTTCAACTACTATATAAATTTTTAGGGTTTATAAGGCTACAATGATATATATATATATATATATATATATATATATAATATGAATACATCCTAATTTTGAGTCATACAATAAAGTAATATCTTTATTGAAAATTATACTATAAAAACTGTAATTTATAATTTCTATAACAACTCTGAATTAAAAAGCGATAAAAGTAAATTACCCAAAGTTTTCCTTCTTGTTTTTTCTTTCTTTTTCTCTTTCTTTTTCTCTTCTTCATGGTTGACCAAATAAGCAATTTGAGGGTTTTTTTTCTCCTTCACATATAAGCATATTAGGAGGTGGAGGGATAAAATGAAATGAGAGAATAGGATATTTATAGTAGTTGGTTTAGAATGGGGAATTTATAGTAGTTGGATTGGAGTGGGTCCCGCAATAATTAATGCCAAGATTTTTTTTTTCCTCTATTACTTATCCCACGTTGGCTACTCTCTTCTTTATCCATTTTTTTTTCACCAATATAACATTATCCAACACCTCACCTACTTTATCCAAAATTTATTCATTTATTTTCCTTAACTATATATATCTACGTATATATATTTAAATTAAATCATTTCAAGTTCTATTTCATTTATTATTATTATTATTATTAATTTTTTTAAGCAACTCATTAATTAATACACTTCTATTATTATTATTATTATTATTATCATTTATTTATTTATTTTTATTTTTCAATTAATACACACATTAATTTATACAACTCTCACAAAATTATGTATTTTCATTTATAATTCGTTAATTGATATATGAAAATACATGTTAACCCTGTTGACTCAATGTCCAAAAATATAAGTCATTACAGTCTTCTCTCCTTAAAATAAATTTCGTCCCCAAATTTTACTACATTAATACAAGATCAAGAAGTGACTTTCATAATCTTAGGGAAATGGCTTGCCACGTAATCTTCTCGTTTCCAGGTATCGGGCTCAACACCATGAAATTGCCAAAATACACGTATGATCAGTATCCCCTTGTTGCGCAATTTCTTCATAACTCGATCAATAATAGTTACCGAAGCCTCATCATAAATACAATCATCTCGCAAACCAACATGTCTCCAATTAATCATGTGCAAAAGATCAGGGTAGTACTTCCTCAACATTAACACATGAAACACATTGTATACTCCCGCTAGCTAATGCAATAATGTCAATCAGTAAGCAACAGAACCTATCCTCCCGAGGATCTCAAAAGGTCCAATATATCTCGGAGCGAGTTTTCCTAAAATGTCAAAACGAGTCTGGCCCTTCCGAGGAGAAATCCAAAAATAGTACATGGTCACCAACGTCGAACTCAAGGATCTTCCTTCGATTATCCGCATAACTCTTCTGTCGATCTTGAGCTACCTTCATGTTCTGACAAATGTTAAATTTTCCCATTTTGCTCCAATACAAAGTAGGGCCCAAAACTACTATATCACCAGTCTCGGCCTAACAAGCTGGTGTTCGCAAAGTCAACCATATAATGCCTCAAATGGAGCCCTGTCGATATTCACCGGGTAGCTATTATTATATGCAAATTCACACAACAGTAAATGATCCTCCCATCATACAACAATAATACAACATTATCCAACCACCTCACCTATTTTATCCAAAATTTATTTATTTTTTTCTTATATATATATATATATATATATATATATATATATATATATATATATATATATATATATATATATA
>JAJIYU010003707.1:0-26155 GCA_030144865.1 Tinospora cordifolia
TGTAAAGTAGCACGGACCCAACCCACATATTGGTTAAGTCCACTGTCAAAAAGAACGGTGGTTAGGTCCAACACTCAAATCAAAGAAACATGGGGGTTGGGGTGTTACAAATTCAGTTTAGCATGTTTTTATGTTTTAATCACTCATGAGAGCATGTCATGCTTAGAATCCATGTTGAGGATTTATTTCAAAGTTCAAGTATGTCATATGATATTTTCATGCTTTCTTGGTTGTTATGGGTGCTATGGGTGTTCTTAACACATGCTTGGAGTGTGTGGTTGCAAAGTACAACTAGTGGATACTTAGTATGTGGTGGCATCTAATGGAAAGTAACAAAGAAATGTTTTTCCACCCTAAAGAGGGGTATCTAAATTAAGAACATCAAGGGAGTAGAACCCCTTTCAGTCATAAAGTCAACTTGAACCAATCTGGTGTATGAATCACTTAATGTTTGAAAGTATTTGAATTCGAATGTGTTAGAGATTTTGAAATAATAAGCTAGTTGTTTGATAGATGATCTACTAGGCTATGTGCTCACCCCTCTCTTTTTAACATTTTCAGGAAATTGAATATGATGGCAATCAAAATTTGATAGTAGCTATGTTTAGACAACTTCTATTTTCTTTTATTCAATGTAAGGGTATGTTGCCAAGTTTTGTTTTATTAGACTTTCGCTACATTTTTATTTTTAATTAATGAGTTATGTACTCAAGTTTATGAGTTAATTTAAGAATGTAAGTTTCTTTATTTTATTTGAATAAATAAAGAGTTTGAAGTATTCCTTTTTCTACTTGTATTCCACTTGTTGAATTGAATATTAAGCATAATGGAAAGTGTATTCATGAGGGATTTCAATAAGTGTTAGAACAAAGGAATTGAGATGCAAGTTGTGTACTTGTAAATATAACATAGGACCCAACCCACCTTGTGGTTGAGCTTAAACCTATTTTTAGGGGATTGGGATGTTAAATAATATCACATGCTTCATTAGCATGGTCATCATATGAAACAACGTGCTCCAATACCAACACAAGTCGAAGATATCATAGCATGGACCTTATCCCTATCATGGTTTTATCATGTCATGCATTATTCGACTTATATTATAAACATGTATACAATATCACACATCTTATGTGACAACCTATATTTTTCACATAAAATTAATGGGATAGATTTATGCGTCTTCATATATTTTTTGGAAATTTTAATGAAAATACGTGAATTTTTTAATTTTCTCTAATTTTTAATCACTTGTTGAAGGAAAAATCGAATAATTGAGGAATACAATTTTGAGAAGATATTACATTGATTATAATGGAGATATAATTTTCGGGAGGAAATATGATTTTCTGAAAAATTATTGAATTTTTTGTGTAATTAATGGATTTTTTGGGAGAAAAATACAAATTTTGGGTAGAATATCCAATTTTTGGAAAATAAATATATAAATGATGGAAATTGAGAATTAGTGATGATTTTGATGAAAATTGGTGAACTAAGTAGACGAAACAAATGATTATAATAAAAATAAAGGAAAAAATGGATTAAATACATACATATATGTATATTTATTTCATTTATCTTTCCCTTTTGTATATATATAAAAGGGAAAGAGAAATGAAATAAACAAAAAAAAATACAAAACTGGGTCGGATCTACGCACGGGCCGTGAGGCCTGTGCAAGTCGAACCCAACGCATAGGTCTCATGGGCTCTTGTGGTTTGGGCTCCTAGCGAGAGCCCAGCCCGCATTCCCATCTTTGTTTTTTTTTTTTTTGTTTATTTCGTTTCTCTTTCCCTTTTGTATATACAAAAGAAAAAGAGAAATAAAATAAACAAAAAAAAAACAAAACTGGGTCGAATTGGTGCAAGGGCCATGAGGCCCATGCTGGTTGAATTGGTGCAAGCCTCTTGAGCTCGTGTGGTTTGGGCTCCCTGCGTGAGCCTAGCCCGTGCGCCCATCTTTTTCTTCTCCTTTGATTTTTGCCCAAATTTTCAGCAAATTTTCTAGGTTTTTTTCTTAGTAAAAAACCAAAAAAATCCATGGGTTTGAACTATGATTTTGCCAATCGAATCACCCTCCTGAACCACATGGATGGCCACGTGGCACTCCTTGCCATGCAAGAACACCTCAACATGCATCAAAAACTTCAACTCTTGAACAAATTCTATTTCTAGCGTCTGCAACCCATCTTCAACCATTTGTTTCTCCCTCCTCCCTTATTTATTTTCTGTGATCTCAGGCTCATAAATCCCCTCTACAACAATGCATAGGCCGTTGGTCCAATCCCACATTCGTTTGAGACTGAAACAACCACGAAAAGGGCTATTTGACACTGTTGCAGCTAGAAACCTACAGAAAATTGTGTTGGAGCAAACTTCAAAGGGCTGATTCCTAACCCCTCCAAGGTCCATTCCTGAGGTAAACTGAAGTCAAAAACTGAAGTCTTAAACCTATTCTAGAAGGCATTAAAGTTGACAGTTGATCAACTATTACAATAATTCCAGCATAAATGGTTCTTGGAACTAGTTTTGAGGCATCATTTAAAGTGGCTAGGGACATCCGTTTGGACTGAGATTTGAGGCATTTTAAACCTCACACTAGAGGCCAAAAGAAGGTATAAACCCCAACCCCTAAGCCTTTGTATGCATAGTTTTATTTCCATGCCAAGATGCCTAGTCACATAAAAGTTTTTAGTACTTAGAAAATATTTTGAAGTGTTAATATGTGCTAGTTGTCGGGTGTATTAGAGAAGTGATCTTTGCCATGTTTTACTTGCTGATTTGAAAGAATACTTAGAGTGTTGATGTTCTAAAATCTGAACTTTAAAACACATATGAGAGAGTGCCTCCAATCAATGGGGTAGTAGAGATGTTTAGGCACTTGAAAACCATAGGAAACTTAAACATTTGAACAATCTATTACATAATAGAGAAATAGGAGACCAGTTGACTAACCAAAAATGGTTATTTTGAGCTAAAATATGGTGGAGTGGTCATTGGACATGGCAACATTATGTGTACCAAAATTTGCCCCAAACTAAATTGGGTAAGGGGGTCAACTGATACACCAATCGACTGCGTGTCACATAGGATATGGGATTTCACAGTCCCTGTTACTACACTTAGAAACCATAGAAAATGGTGTCCAAAAATCATAATCTAAAATTTTGGTGAATGTTTAGGAAATCTAGATGAAATTTGGAAAGTTTGGTATCAAATTCGACATACAGATTGATCGTGGAAAAATTGACAAATTCACTACACAAGGAGAGCAAAAAGCTTGAACTTGGGCTAAGTGTTGGAATTTGAGGATTTTGGCCTAAATGGCCCAATTTTGACCTAATTTGGTCTAATTTGACCCAAATTGACCAAAGATGACCAATTTTTGCCCAAGTTTGACCAGTTGACCAAGTGTGACCGATTGACCAGATTTGACCAAATCGAATTTGGGTCGATCAGACCAATTAGGGATAGTGGAATAAGGGATTAAGCCACATCTCAAAGAGAATTGAAATTAAATTTAAATAATGCAGATTCGAGAGAACACTATGGGATTGGGCCAATTGTCGACGGGACATCAGTGCGTGAGACTCGAAGTGAGTAGTTTAATTCAAGTGTTTTTCGTAACTGTGTTCCTTTACATAAAAACTTATGTGAAATGACATGGTTTAAATAGTTTCATGTCATTGAGATGTATCAGATTGATTTGAAATGTGTAGATGTACATAGGTAATAAAACCATAAGCTAGAGGGCCAAACATTAGGGCCAAGGTACACGATGTGATTGGATTGGACTCGAGGGCCGAGAGTCAGGGTTAGGGCACATGATTAGTGTACCTAGCTTTAAAATCTACTCAAGTCATAGCACTTGAGGGCCGAGCATCGGGGTTAGTATATTTGATCAGTACGCCTAGCTCAGGACCTACTTGAGTGGCTAGTATGCCTGACTCAGGACCCTTTCGAGCAATGACCATAGGTTGGGTTTGCTGATTTAACCCTAGCTTGGATACAAGTTTTACTGGCATGTATTTGAGATGTTTTCTATAATTGTTACACTATTTATAACTGCTTTCATACTATGCCACACATTTACACTGCATCATTTTACTGTTCATGCATACATGCATTGTTTTGGGAATGTTGGTTATGGGTAACACCCTGGTCTTACTGTGTAATAACCCAAAATTTTGTCAAATAATTAAAGATAAATAAGTTTAAGAAAATTAAATGAAATAAGTCAAGTGAAAATAATTTTGAAAATTTTAAGACATCTTTGGGTGCAAATTATGGGTTAGAAAATGAAAAATAATATAAAATATTTAGATGTAAAATAAAATAGACAAATAAAACCTTAATTTGATATTTAAATGAAAATGTCAAATTAAAAGAGTTGCTTAAGAAATAAAGAATAGAAAAAAAAAAGAAATAAAGTATATATATATAGGTTAATGTGTGTATGAATAATGTGTGTGTTAGCATAATAAATGTTAATACTACATATTATAGGAATATGTATATAGAAAAATTTACATAATTAAATAAAAATATAGTATACGTGTATTTATTTAAAATAAATAAAACATTATATAAATATTAATTTATAATTACATAAATGATTATCTGAAAATAAAATATGAAATAAATAAAAATATATGGAAATGAAAAATGTAGATTATTTAATTATTGGCATTAAAGATATTAAAGAAATAGAAATATATCTAATAAATGCAATATTAAACAATTAAAAAGGGAAAATAATATTAGGAAGTCTATAAAATAGAATGATTTGTGCAATAAAACCAAGTTTTCATCAATTAGAAAGTGTCTAATTAGCAAAATCCAGATAATAGTAACCTTAGAAAGAGATTTTGGTATTAGAAGCTGCATCCAACAACCAGAAACACATCATCTGCATGATCTAACATCTCACGCTCACGATCAAAGCCCAAAACAACGCCTAGGAGCACCGGATCAGCATGATCCAATGGCCACGATCGATCCATCAGATCCAACGGCTCACAAACCAGGCAGATTCAGAAATCACGAAAGTACAGTGCTCAAGGACGATCTGATGGCCCAGATTTGAGAGATCTCCAATCGATCGCAAACCAATGTTTTATTCGAGGTTCATCAGATGATCCAAATCGAAGGCGCATTCATTAATCGCGAGCGTATAGCGATCAAGGAGGATCGAACAGTCTAGGATAGTTTCATTGATCACGATCGCAAACCACACGACGATCGATGCACATCCGACGGTCTAGAAAGATGAACTTCGATCCATCGCAAACGGTACATCGCGATCGATGCACATCTGTTAGCCCAGATATACAAATCTCGATCCATCGCGAACCAAACACTATGCTTGAGGAAAATCCAACCGCTCAGATGCAACCCGCCCGATCAGAGATTTGCTATTGCGATCGAGAACGATCTGACGGTTTGGATCATTTGCTCCAAAATAAAAATAGAAAATCCGAATAAATCCGAGATAAATGCTTTAAAAATTTTATAATTGGTTTCTAAATTCCCAAAAATTTTTAGAAAAATTCACTTGCTAATCTCCTATGCTTAGGGGGCACGAAATTTTGAAGTTTTGGCAAGTTTTCCACAAGATGAGACCACAAACTTGCCATTCTCTACCCTTTTGAACTCTATATAAAGGACCCCTAATGCTCACATTGTGTTCATCTCAAATCGAGAGCATACTAGTCCCTCTTGACTCTTTCTAGCCTTCTTCTTGGCAATCCCCTTAGTTCCTGAGTAATCTTGAACTGTTCTTGAGTGTTCTTGAGTGTTTTTGAGTGTTCTTAAGTATTCTTGAGTGTTCTTAAGAGTTCTTGAGTGTCTGGAAGCCTTGAAGTAACGAAATCTGCCACACGCATTTAAGGTGGAAGTGACTTCTAACTTCTACTTCTTTATTTTAATTTGAATAAGTCTTGCATGTGTGATGATGTTTTGAAGATGATTGATCGAATATATGTTTTAATATGCATGCTTTATTTATTTGATGTGCCATGAATATACATGTTATGCATGTTTAGAAATTAAGAATATTGATGCATGTTATACATGAATTGTGCCATGAATAAATATTTAATGATTCATGTTTTGTATATGTTGCATCGATGGTTTAATCTGATATTGTGTGTTTTATCACTAAGAAAAGATTAAATAATGATTCAATCTTCGTACCGGCGCGATGATGGACTGCATAGTGTCATCGTGTGTGTTTCACCCCCCGACCCGGCTTGTCGGTTTACTATTGACGATTTTGAACTGGGTTTCCAAGAGTGATCCCACTTTATAGATATTGGGGTTTGAGTTTCCGTTTGTCATTCTCTCTCCCTACGATGTGGAACACAGAGATTAAACTCTTTCGGTCCGAATGTCAACCACAAACAAGAAATTTGTTTGAATCGCCTAATGCACAAAAGTGTTTGATATGCTTGGTTTGTTTGAAATGAAATAATGATTTAGATGTTTAGAAAGATCCACTGGGCTATGTGCTCACCCTTCCTTCTATTTTTCAGGGAATGGATTTATATGAAGACCATGAAAATTAGTTAGGTTCTTTTATTTAAAAAATTTTTAATTTCTATTTAAGGGCATGTTGCTCAAGTTTTGAATCTTCCGCTATAATAGTTTTTCTTTAAGATCAAATTATGTACTCAATTTTATTTAATTAATTGAGTTTATGAATTTCAGTTATTTCCTATACTACTGCCTTATTAAATTTTTAAATTTAAGTTATGTTCTGTTAAATACAATCAAGGCATAAAATAATTGAAATAGAAAGAAAGTTAAGTGTGTGTCACTTGTGAAGTAACACCGGCCTAGTCCGCCGTTTGGTTTAGCCCACCGTCAAGAGAATGGTGGTCGTGTCCAATGCTTAAAGACATGGGGGTTGGGGTGTTACAAAGGTGGTATCAGAGCCAGGTTCTTAGTTATGGGCCAAAGATTAAAAAGTTACTCTAATACCAAAGGTGGTATTGGAGCTCAGTTAGTAGATGTACTGGGCAAGAATTAGAAATTTAATCATTAGTTGCTTGACGAGAATAAGAAACCTAAATTAGGGCTTCATATTGAATTAAAATTTTAGTGCCCTACCTTCTATTTTTGAAAACTGTTTTAGAAAGTGTTTTAAAAAAGGAAGTATAAATTTTTGAAATGTTTTGTTTGGATACAAAGACTACAATTTGAGCTGATAGTGGGTAAGCCTTGTCCCGAGTAAAGCTAAACATTGAAAGGGAGGTGGGTTATCTCACCCTAGAAAGCACGGTTACTAAGCAGACTTCGGTCTCGCTGCCCGATCTGGAGGTTGTCCCACCAGCATATATGAGTAGTCAGAGTTGAAGAACACTCTTATTTTTTATAAAAGAAAATTAGAAGGTGGAAAATTAGGGCAAGAAAGTAAATAGAAGTCGAAAAAGGATGCCAAATATGGTATCTTGATTAAACAGAGGTTGTGAGTCAACCAGATTGAACCCTAGGTCCAGTGAAAAACCCTAGGTAGGAACGGGGTGTGGGTGGCATAGTGTATCAAAAGCATAAATCTCTAAGGCATAGGCTATAGACGAGAACTTGTGTGAAAACAGAAAATTGTTTGATCAGGACACGAGACCGGAAAGCTTCTGTATCTTTCGGTTTCTATGTAGTATGGGATGTATAGGAATTCAGGGGTATAGAGGAAGCGTGGACTTGGAGAATGATGGACCATGTGTGGTGAATGATCGGTAACTCTGGCAGAACGGGTTTCTCTATGCTCGCTGGTATGGGACGGTGGAGTATAGTGGGCTCGAGAACCTTAGATATCGAGACATTTGCAAAATTGTTTGGGTGCGGCTCTGTTCTTGGTGAAAACCTAAGTGGAAGGGGTTGAGTGGAATGGGACACTTGAACCTGAAAGCTTAGGTGGAAGCTTGGAACCTTGTTGTGCTAGCATGATTGTGTGATTGTGTGATAGTGTGATATGCATGTTGTAGTGTTTATTTGCTTTAAGACCAAATCCTATACCCATGCATGAAAAGAACCTAGAAGAAAAACCTTTAAGCCACTGAACAAATTGAGAACCTAGAGACATGAATCTAGAGTCATGGTAGTACGAACGGAACGAAAACTTGAGGAAATGGATACAACATATGATGTAGAAAAGAGGACCATTTCTCAAGTCTGGAAAAACACTTAGAATCCCGAAGATAAAAAAAGATGGGTGAGTACCCTAAATGAATGTCCTATTTGAAACTGCTATGATAGGATACTAAAGTGGCTTTGGCTTGTAGATAGTGGAAGGAATCTAGGAAAACACCAATACACCTTATCAAAGTAACCAAGGGATAGATGTTGCAGCAGCTTCCATCCTATCACCAGAAATAATAGCAGAAATCCTTCGACAGGTGGTCGAACAAGTGATGAGGACTCTACAGTCATAGCATGAGGTTCAGAATTAACTAAGAATGGGAATCAATGAACTAGTCATTCCTCTAAGACTAACCATGCCCAAAAGAACGACAGTTGAGATTAATTCAATCAAAGAGGATATCCATTTCAAACGATCTGTAAGGGATAAAAACAAGAAACCACAATATGATCAAAAGACGGGAAAGGAAAGCAAGAAACAGAAACAAACTCATCAAACTAAAAAAGAACAAAAGAAGCAGGCTAAGAGACAAGGGTTGTGCTATGTGTGCAGACAAAGGGGTCATTTTGCCAGAAATTGTCCAACTGCACCTGTTCGGGCTCCTCAGCCTCAAGATGGTGAGAACCAAGCTGAAATGTTGGTTGTTGAAGATCAGGAAGATCAAGACCCTCAGTAGAAACTGTCATAGTCCAATGTTAGGACAAATGAACTTATTTTAAATATGAGTAATAGTAGGGAGACCTTTAGTTTAAGATTGCTATATGTTAGCATTTATGAATTTTAAGTTGAAATAAGGTTTTGTACCAATTATCTCTATTAATGAAATTTTTCCCTTAAAAACTCTTGTCGTATCCAAAAATGGAAAGTATGGGAATAGAAAGTGTGAGTAGTAACCCTAGAACCTATCGTATGGCAGGAAGTGACAAAGAAACTTTTACCCTTAGATAAATTGAGAACTTAGGGCTAGGTATGACCCTAAATGAAAGACAAGCCTATCTCTATAGCAAGTCCTGCCATCGGACCTATTGTATCAAATCAGGATGAACAAAAGGCAAGACAAATGACTCACAAGCTTAATAGAGGAAATTGAATAGGACAGGCATACTGACTTCAAGTTAGATGCTGAGAATACCCTAAGGCTCGAAAGGATCTGTACACCTTAGAATGGATAGAGTAAGCAGATCACCCAATAATGAAGGATAAGTATTCCCTACCAAAGTGACCCATTCGATCATTTGGAGAAGTCACCATTACTTAAGAACCGATCTAAGGTCAGAAAATAAACAGCTGAGAACCAAAGAGTTTGTTATGTATGAAATGACTTATTAGGGAACATATAGGAATACAATGAACCAAACGATTAGACATCGTGTTGATCAGAAGACGCAACTTATGAAACACAGTCTTGCTAAATTTAGCAAACGATAGCCAAATTCCTTAACCATGTAGCTTCGAAAACACCAGAGGCTGTTACCACGATAGTTACAAAGACTCAAGCCCCTTAGGCTTATCAAATTAGTCAAAACCAACCCATTTACCAGAAATAAAAATTTTGAGGATAAAATTCTTTTAAGGAGGGTAGGTTGTAATAACCCAAAATTTTGTCAAATAATTAAAGATAAATAAGTTTAAGAAAATTAAATGAAATAAGTCAAGTGAAAATAATTTTGAAGATTTTAAGACATCTTTGGGTGCAAATTATGGGTTAGAAAATAAAAAATAATAAAAAAATATTTAGATGTAAAATAAAATAGGCAAATAAAACTTTAATTTGATATTTAAATGAAAATGTCAAATTAAAAGAGTTGCTTAAGAAATAAAGAATAGAAAAAAAAAAGAAATAAAGTATATGTATATATATATATATAGGTTAATGTGAGTATGAATAATGTGTGTGTTAGCATAATAAATGTTAATACTACATATTATAAGAATATGTATATAGAAAAATTTACATAATTAAATAAAAATATAGTATAAGTGTATTTATTTAAAATAAATGAAAAATTATATAAATATTAATTTATAATTACATAAATGATTATCTGAAAATGAAATATGAAATAAATAAAAATATATAGAAATGAAAAATGTAGATTATTTAATTATTGGCATTAAAGATATTAAAGAAATAAAAAAAAATCTAATAAATGCAATATTAAACAATTAGAAAGGGAAAAAATATTAGGAAGTCCATAAAATAGAATGATTTGTGCAATAAAACCAAGTTTTCATCAATTAGAAAGTGTCTAATGAGCAAAATTCGGATAATAGCAACCTTAGAAAGATATTTTGGTATTAGAAACTGTATCCAATGGCCAGAAACACATCATCCGCACGATCTAACATCTCATGGTCATGATCAAAGCCCAAAACAATGCCCAGGAGCACCGAATCAGCATGATCCAATGGCCACAATCGATCCATCAGATCCAACGGCTCACAAACCAGGCGGATTTGGAAATCGCGAAAATACAACACTTGAGGACGATCTAATGGCCTAGATTTGAGACATCTCCGATCAATCGTGAACCAATGCTTTACTCGAGGTTCATCAGACGATCCAGATCGAAGGCGCATTCATTAATCGCGAAGCACATGACGATCGATGCACATCTGACGGCCCAGATATACACATCTCGATCCATCGTGAACCAGACACTACACTCGAGGAAAATCCAACCGCTCAGATGCAACCCGCCCTATCGAAGATCTGCTATTACGATCGAGAACGATCCAACGGTCAGGATTGTTTGCTCCAAAATAAAAATAGAAAATCCGAATAAATCTGAGATAAATGCTTTAAAAATCTGAAAATTGGTTTCTATTGCTAATTTCCTATGTTTAGGGGGCATGAAATTTTGAAGAATTGGCAAGTTTCCCACAAGATGACACTACAAACTTGTCATTCTCTACCCTTTTGAACTCTATATAAATGACCCCTAATGCTCACATTGTGTTCATCCCAAATCAAGAGCATACTAGTCCCTCTTGACTCTCTCTAGCCTTCTTTTTGGCAATCCCCTCAGTTCTTGAGTAATCTTGAACTATTCTTGAGTGTTTTTTGAGTGTTCTTGAGTGTTCTTGAGAGTTCTTGAGTGTTTGGAAGCCTTGAAGTAACGAAACTCTGCCGGATTTCAGAGGTGTGCAGAAAATATGCATTTATGGTGGAAGTGACTTCTAACTTCTACTTCTTTATTTTAATTTGAATAAGTCTTGCATGTGTGATGATGTTTTGAAGATGATTGATCGAATATATGTTTTAATATGCATGCTTTACTTATTTGATGTGCCATGAATATACATGTTATGCATGTTTAGAAATTAAGAATACTGATACATGTTATACATGAATTGTGCCATGAATAAATATTTAATTATTCATGTTTTGTATATGTTGCATCGATGATTTAATCCGATACTGTGTTTTATCACTAAGAAAAGATTAAATAATGAATTAATCCACGTACCGGCGCGATGATGGACTGCATAGTGTCATCGTGCGTGTTCCACCCCCCGACCCGGCTTGCCGGTTTACTATTGACGATTTGAACTGGGTTTCCAAAAGTGATCCCACTTCATAGATATTGGGGTTTGAGTTTCCATTTGTCATTCTCTCTCCCTACGATGTGGAACACAAAGATTAAACTCTTTCGATCTGAATGTCAACCACAAACAAGAAATTTGTTTGAATCGCCTAATGTACAAAAGTGTTTAATATGCTTGGTTTGTTTGAATTGAAATAATGATTTAGATGTTTAGAAAGATCCACTGGGATATGTGCTCACCCTTCCTTCTATTTTTCAGGTAATGGATTTATATGAAGACCATGAAAATTAGTTAGGTTCTTTTGTTTAAAAAGTTTTTAATTTTTATGTAAGGGCTTGTTGCTCAAGTTTTGAATCTTCCGCTATAATAGTTTTTCTTCAAGATCAAATTATGTACTCAATTTTATTTAATTAATTGAGTTTATGAATTTTAGTTATTTCCTATACTACTACCTTATTAAATTCTTAAATTTAGGTTATGTTCTGTTAAATACAATCAAGGCATGAAATAATTGAAATAGAAAGAAAGTCAAGTGTGTGTCACTTGTAAAGTAACACCCGCCCAGCCCGCCGTTTGGTTTAGCCCACCGTCAAGAGAATGGTGGTCGTGTCCAATGCTTAAAGACACAGGGGTTGGGGTCTTACATACTACTCTCTGAGCCACATTGATTTTTAGGCTCACTACTCTACTAATATTTCAAGTTCTTCAGTGGCTGATAAGGAAAAGGATGTAGTGATTGCCTAGTTCCCTGATGACTCATTTTCCCTTTTCTAGTCCTTTTGTGTGAGGTTGGTCATTCTTTTGTGTATGTATATATGGTCAACTACGTATTTTGGACAAGACAACTATATAATACAATGCTTACTCTTTGTAATGTTTGCTTACTTTCGCTATTCATTCTTTCAATTATTCTGATATTACTTGTTGTTGAGGTTGGAGAGGCTTAGCAGTGGTTGGGCGAACTTGATAAGGTAAGTGAGTTCTTCAAGCTACTATGCCAGTCGAGCTGCTCTTCAACACAATGAAGTGGTCCTGATAGACTTGGTATCAGAGTTTAGGTTCGAAAGAATCGAAAAACTCTAATAAATATAGAACCTAAGCGATATCGGAATGATTGCGAAAGTAAACAAACCATGAAAAAAAAATGAGAGAAATTATCAATCATAAGACGTATTTTGAAAAGAATGTATAATACTACTACACTTTTAGAGTTGAGTCCTTTTTGAATGGTTGAATAACCAATTAATTAATTCAAAATGTAGATAGAGATGCCACCTAGGCGGGGTGGAGCACCACCCAGGTAGGGCAGACCACTGCTCGAGCTTAGGGAGTCAACACCACCACCGGCACCACCTCTGGTTCAGCCTAAGCTTGAACCCATATAGAAGCTCGAGGTTATGATTAGGGCATCTAATGAAGCTGCTCAGGCCCAAACGACATTACTGATGGAGAGACTTGATAGGTTGGAGGTTGATAGACAGAGGGCTGAGCTAGTAGTGCAGTTTGTTCCACCTATACCACTGGTTGTTGAGCCACCAGTAGAGGCAGTAGTAGTTCCTGCCGCTCCTGCCCCAGACAAAGAGAGAGATGAGAGAGCACATGCCCAGCTCCTCAAGAGTTTCATGGACTTGCAACCTGAGAGGTTTAGAGGTGGCATCAGCTTAGAGAAGACAGAGGATTGGCTCCTTAAAATGGAGAAGAATGCTGAGACCTTGAGATTATCAAAGATAGGTTAGGTTCTATTCTTGGCACATATGCTGGAGAGCGAGTCCGCCAGATGGTGGCAATCCACAAGGAGCATAGAGGGCCTGAACATCTCTTGGGCTAGGTTTAGAGAGCAATTTCTTGAAGCTTACATTCCTAAAACTGAGTGGTAACGTAAGAAGGTCGAGTTTCTTAGTCCTGCTAGCGAACCATGATAGTGAGAGAGTATACACATCAGTTCCTACAATTGGAGGCCTATGCACCTGGAATGATATCTGATCAGAGAGAGAAGGCTGGATTCTATCGACAAGGGCTGAGGGTGGCTATCAGGCAGGCGACTTCTACATCTAGGGCTCAAACCTTAGAGGAGATCTAGAGGGAGGACCTACAGTATGAGATGGATGGATTAGATGAGCGCCCTAAGATTTATGTAGTATCTCGCAATACTCCTTAGCCACAATCATAGCAACAGGTTTTATCATTGACTCAACCATCATACAAAGGTGGGCTTGGAGGTTATTGAGGTCGTGGTCGTTATCAGAAGCAGAAGAAGAGAAAGTTCTATGAGGGACAGTGAAGCAACACTCCCAGCCAAATCGCCACAAAGGTGATAGCATTTGCAGCCACTCTTGTGCAGGCACAACAACCGGTAGAGCAGCAGAGCACATTTTCTATGGCTCAAGGAAGAGGCTGTGGTCGAGGTTGCGGACAGAGCTAGAGTTATCAAGGAGGACAGACACTACCCTTCACATGCTATCAGTGCCGACAAGTTGGACACAAGAGGGCTAAGTGTTCGACTCTTACATGGGGTCCTAGTTCTTCCTCCCAAGTTATTAGAGATAGAGCACGAGCCGTCACCCAGCCTGACCCTGATTCGAAGAGGACCTTTGTGAAGGGTACTGTCTCAATTTGTGATTCATCTGTATATGCGTTGATTGATGTTAGTTCTTCTTTTTCCTTCATTTCTAGATGTGTCGTAGATAGATTGGGGCTTAGACTAGTTAGGGCTCTTACTTGGTTAATGTTGAGCATAGTCGTTGGGGAATGCATCTACCCCAACATGATATGTGAGAGGTATGTACTTAGGATGGGAGACTTTGAGACTATAGTAGACCTTTGAGTGTTGGAGTTTCTCTAGCTTGATACCATACTCAATATGGATTGGCTGGCTACATACCACGCACATGTGGATTGCTACGCCAAGATGGTTGTGTTTCAGATTCCAGGCCAACCCACTGTTATCTTTCAAGGGAGAGCGTTAGATAGGTAGAGTCATGGTAGATTGGTAACGCAGAATGTGATTGATACTCTAGCCGATTTGACGACCATCGATGAGGCACCTTCATGGTTGAGCATTGATGAGATCCTTTTCATCAGAGATTTCCCTGATGTGTTCCCTGAGGATCTACCGAGCTTGCCCCCTAAACGAGAGATCGACTTTACCATCGAGGTCATTTCAAGGACAAGACCTGTATCGATTACTCCTTATTGCAAGCACCTAAGGAGTTGCAAGTGTTGAAGGCCCAGCTGGAAGAGTTGTTGAGTAAGGACTTCATCTCTCCTAGTGTGTCACCTTGGGGTGCTCCAGTATTGTTTGTGAAAAAAAAACATAGGAGCCTCCGCTTATGTTTCGACTACCGGCAGCTGAACAAGGTGCCGATCAAGAATAAGTACGCCATTCGACATGTAGATGACTTATTTAATCAGTTTAGAGGTGCTAAGGTGTTTTTGAATATTGATCTAAGATCTGGGTACCATCAGTTGAGAGTTAGGGAAGATGTGCCAAAGATTGCATTTAGCACTAAATATGGGCACTATGAGTTCTTAGTCATGTCGTTCTATGTGACAAATGCCCCAGCTATGTTTATGGGCCTTATTTAGAGGTTTTTTGGCCATACCTCAACACCTTTGAGATTATTTTGATTGTTGATATCTTGATCTACTCGAGTTCTAGAGAGGAGCATACTGAGCATTTGAGGATTGCACTATAGACTCTGAGGGATCATAGGTTATATGCTAAGTTCAGCAAGTGCGAGTTTTGGTTATTAGAGGTCCAATTTTTGGGTCACGTGGTTAGAGTTGATGGTATTCTATTGACCCCACTAAAGTTGAGGCGATTATCAACTAGCCGAGACCTACTACAAGGATTGAGATTCACAGCTTCATCGATTTAGTAGGCTATTATCATCGTTTTGTCTAAAACTTCTTGAGGATTGCAAATCTGATGATGAAGCTAACGAAGAAGGATGTTCCATTCATGTGGGCTAACAACTGCGAGGATGCCTTTCTTGAGCCTAAGCAAAGATTCAAATCACCTCCAATACTAGTATTGCCAGAGCCCGGCCGAGAGCTGACCATGTATATTGATGCATCACAAATGGGCTTGGGTTGTGTATTGATGCAGGAAGACAGGGTCATAGCGTTTGCCTCCCAACAGTTGAAGAATCATGAGAGGAACTACCCTGTACATGACTTAGAGCTGGTAGCGGTAGTATTCGCATTCAAGATATGGCGAGCGTTTCACGCTCTATTAAGATAATAAGAACCTCAGATATTTGTTCTCACAAAAGGATTTGAACATGAGAAAAAGGTGATGGACGAAGCTATTGAAGGATTATAGTTTCACTATTGAGTACTACGTGGGGAAGGCTAAACACATGGCTAGACACATGGCTTATGAGTAGATGATGATTGATTTTGCCATGATTATGAGTATCAATGGGTCATCTTCTGAGACTAGAGTCAGTGCACGGATTACATCCCAACCAGTCCATGTTCAAGAAATCACGGAGGGACAGCCTCGTGATATGGACTATGATACGTTCAGGGCTTGGGTAGATGACACTTCTCGTGGGGAGTGGTCAATTGATTCACATGGTGCACTGAGGTTCAGGGGACAGTTGTGGGTACTAGATGATGCTAGTCTGAGATGCAGTGCACTCAAGGAGCTAGACCACTCGAGATATGTTGTTCATTTGGGCACCAATAAGATGTATAAAGATGCTAAATGCACATATTGGTGGCCCGAGATGAAACGGGACATAGTAACCTTCATTCAGAGATGTAATACGTGCCAGCAGGTTAAGGCTGAGCACCAAAAATTCGGTGGATCTTTACAGCCCTTATCTATACCGAAATGGAAGTGGAAATATATCACTATGGACTTTGTTACAAAATGTAACACCCCAACCCTCAAGAATTAGGTTTAAGCTCAACCACAAGGCGGGTTGGGTCCTATGTTACATTTACAAGTACACAACTTGCATCTCAGTTCCTTTATTCTAACACTTATTGAAATACTCATAAATACACTTCCATTGAGTTTAATATTCAATATGATAATGCAAGTGAATAAAGGAAAACTTCAAATCTTTATTCGTTAAAATAAAATAAAAAGATTACATTCTTGAAATCAAATCCAAAGATTGAGTACATAACTCTAAAATTCGAAAGTAAAACTCAGCAAAGTTTTTAATTCAAAATTTGGGGCACCATGCCCTTACAATATAAACTTTCTAAAAGGATACTTTCAAAAAAAAAATCTATAGTCTTCATAAATTCAATTTCCTGGAAAATAGAAGGAAGGGGTGAGAACATAACCTAGTGGATCATTCATTAAACAACTAAGTTACTAATTCAATCACTTACAAGCATTAAGTGTTTCAAACAATATCTTGTTAGGGTTGTATATTTGACCAAAAGAGGTTTTAAACCGTTGATATTCTTCATTAAAATACTCTTATTTTGGGATAGAATGACAATTTATCTTGTCACATTCTATTGGAAATAAGGATCACATCTCCACATTCCAAGTATTTTAAAACACATCCACACTTCGTGATGTTACTCATATACACTAAGTATATGCAAAGAACACCCATAGCATCACTTAGACTACTATGATGGTACATGGTTCTTATCATTACTTTCATATGCTTAAGATCACATAATTATGAAAGAAATTCAGAATATAAATTTTAGAACTTTAAACAACCAAGAAAGCATGAAAACGTCACATAGCATGCTTGAAAAATTGAATTAAATCCTAAACATGGATTTTAAGCATGACATGCTCTCATGAGTGATTAAAACATAAAAACATGTTAAACTAAAATTAAAATATGATTAAACATGCTGAAACTAAAATAAGACATGCTGAAAATTAGAATTTAAATAATCATTAATATGCTAGAAATTTAAAATAGCAAAGTAGAGATTTAAGAAATCTCCTCCACCTTAATCCGAGTTTCTTTTGTAGAATTCGACAGAGGTTCCCCTTATCCACCACTTTCAGAACTTCAAGAACTTCTAGCCACTTGCAAAAACTACTTCAACAACTCTCTAAAATATTAAAATCAGAACTTCTCACACAGGAGAGAAAAGAGAAGTGAGAAGAAATGTCAAGAAGAGGGCTTAAAACAAGCAAAGAGGGAAGTGTCAACTCTTTGCTTTGGGATAAGAAGAATAAGTGCATCAGAGGGTTTATATATTTCATGAGCACTAGAGGATGGTTTGGGCATGCTCACAGTAGGAAACCTTTCCATTCCTCTATGGGGACGTCTTGGAATGCATAGATTGAGTGTGCACTGATTTAGAATGCGGGTTGATTTGGTTTCCTATTCCTAGTGTGAACACATGATATAAGCTTTATTTGATTTCGTATTTATATGTGAACACAGAAAGGATTTAGAATACTTATTACTCTTTGTTTGGAAGTTAATCTAGGTGTGATATTGTGGCTAAGGCAACTTTCCAATATGTTTTGATAATTGATTCCTTTTCTTATGCACACCAAATCAACAAGATTTGGCAATCTTCTATTTTGAATTAGAAACTTTTAATCTTGTTCCTAAGGTGTTTAGAAACATTTTCCAGCAACTTCTATTCTTAAATTAAAAAAAATTCTAATTTGGATTATTTGGGATATTTTTGGTGTGTAGAACATGGTGTATATGATCACATCATGGTGCACATAGAATCATTCATTCATGGTTTCTTAATACTAAGTTGGACATCCATAGTGGTGACATACCGGATCATTTTCATGGCATATGGGATCATTCTACATGAACTCAAATAAAGGAAACGTCCCATGGAGCTTAGTGTAGGATGAGGGTACACATGATCATGGTGTTCCACCCATGTGACTTGCATATGCTTAAGGTGGCCATGACTTCATAGGTTCACAAAAATCAAATAAAAATTAAGATCTCCTTATTTACAAGGAATTATAATTTATATAACCTATAGTTTTGGAATCACATGAACCTAATGCACATTTTAAGGTATGGTTTGGCCCAAGGTTGTAGTACCCCAAAATGTTTCAAATGCGTACACGTTGAAAATGAATTTTTAAAATTTTGAAATAAATGTAAAATTGTTTGAAAATATGTTTTAAATGTTTATTATATGGTATGGTATAAAAATAAAATAAATCGAAATGTTGGATAACGGAAAAAATTGTTGAAAAAGAAATTATCACACTGTTGACCGCGATCACTGAAGGCCAACCGTAGTAATCAGTGGAAAATCATGAAAAAAAAAACTAGGTCACATGGGTGACCATGGTCCATAAAGTGTCGATTGCGGTAATTGCGGGAGATTTAAAAAGATTCAAGCCCTTGACTTCGTCATTTCACGCATAGACTTTCCTAAATCGTTCCAGAGGTTCAGAGAAACGGTCCACAACTGATTCAAGGAAGATCTAAAAGTCTGAGGTAGGAATCTGAACCTCTTAATCATTTTAGTTTCAAATCTGTATATTCATTCAGATTCAGCATCCAAAAATGGGGGTTTGAGGGTTTTGATGCATAAGGCGATTTGGAACCAAATAAGTTCGGATCTTCCTTCTAAACTGAGGGTTTATTGATTTAGAACTGAATCTTGAAAGTTTTAACTATTCACTTGCAGTTTTTTATGGATCCTGAAGAGTTTCATCTATCTGGAGGGTTTCTGAAGGTGTAAATCCTTTGATAGGTAATAACTCTCTATTCGCTCGTGTTTTGAAGTAGTGACTAGTTTTAAATATGTTATATTTTGAATTTGGAAGGAAATGAATTTACTTTTGCGTGTTGATGCAATGAAATGAGAAATTTGAATTTTTGGGGAAAAACCCTTTTATTTGGAATTTGATAAGAATGATATAGATTTGATGTTTATGATGTTTATTGATATAGTTTGGGGATTTTGAGAGATTTGGAGAATGGAATTTGAAAATGTGGATTTCAGATTGATTAGTGGTGAGTGTCGAGGAGGAGCGCAAGGGTTTATCCGACATATACAGGTGAGCGAGACTTCCTTGCTCATTAATATTGTGCGGACTTAGGATATGAAATGTGATGACTGCTTACATTCTCGTACTTAGTATCATGCTAGGAATGTGTGAACTGATTGAAATGGTTGCCATGACATCATAATGTCTGGTTATGTGCTTTCTAGAGTTGTGGATTACATAAATGTATGTTGAATGATTTATATGATCTAGTTTGCATAGGTTAGTACATGTTATGTTGTATGGTTTGAAAATCTTGTTTGGAAAACTAAAGAAATTTAATGGTTTATTAGGAACTCCACGTATCAAGGCAATGGACGGTCCACTGGTGCATCATTTAGATTTTGATCAGGGTGTCGTCAGGGCGTCATCGTGGGTATTCCCAAATAAGGCCAAACTGCAAGTGGCTGTGTGATCCTCGAATTTGGGAGATCATAGTAGTTTCTATATGATTTCCATATCTTCGTGGATTGTGGTTTTAGAGGTAGACTTCTATTTGATAAAGATGTCGCGCCTGGTTATGTCTAGGACCACAAGGGGAATACCGAGGGTGGTTCACTCTTTCGGTTAATTCCTGACAGTGTTCAAATAGATCGACGTAAATAACCAATTAAGTGATTGAAACGCCCTAATGTAATGAAACCGCATGCATGTTTTGTATGCTGGTCTATATCATGCTAATGATGTGTAGGAGAGATCCACTAGGCTTTCTAGCTCACCCTATTTTCATTTTTCAGGTACTCATGGACCTGGCGCTCAGTGAGGATTGACCGACCTGGAGACTGGTGGAGAGTTTTTTAGAGATGTTTTATTTTGAACTTTATTTCAGTGTTTTATGTATTTTGAACATGAGCATGTTGCCTAGCTAGTTATCATTTTATGTAAATAGAATTGTTTTATATTACCAAACACTGCTTGAGACTTTGGCCTGTGAGCCTATTATTTTGTTTATGTATATGTTGAACAAATATTTCATAGTTTGAAATATTATGAATGAATAGTGATGCATTTAGTGATTTCAGACATATGTTTTGAGATTTGAAAGCTTCCGCAGGTACTTTGATTTTCTGTATTATTTCCTATGAAATTTAGATGATATAATTTTGAATGTTATTTGAACACATATTGAAAATTTATTTGACAATGAATCTCATGTAAGAGATTGTTTTATTTTGAAACGAACAAAGAAAAGAAATTATTTGACTTGAACAGAAAAGAAATTGAAGACGAACAAAGTCACACGTCCCGGAGCTCCGACGAGCACACGTGCCAAGCTATGATGCCGCGCGATGCTCAAGTTGTGGTATCAGAGCCCAGTTAGTAGAATTACTAGGTTGAGATTGATACATAATGAATTTGATTTTATCAGAACATAATTTTTCACGGAAATGAAATTTCACCGGATTTGATTTTCACTGGAAAGAATTTATATTGTATTTAACTTTCGAAAAGTGTATAAAATGAGTAGAATCCATCTACTAGGCGAATAGAAGTCTATAAAAGATTTAGGTGATGTCAGCGTGCGCGAGTTACTAGTCGTAGTAAGACGAAAGTACTGTGGTGGCCTTGCAGATTGAGCTTTACTTTGTTATTGGCCTTGCAAGTTGAGTTCCATTTAGTAAAGATCCAAAATTTGGGAACGATGGCATCAAATAGAAGTGAGAAAGAGTTTGAACTTGATGATTCAATAGACAAATCAGCTAGCCAAGTATTGAAACCCTAAGTCTAGGAATGACCGGGTGTCGTTTTCAGGGTACAGTGGATCTGAATAAAAGTTGTTAGGACACAAGTTAGGGACTGTTAATGTGATAACGCAGACTTGTATTGGTCAGGACACGATTCAAGAGGACCCTGTATTTCTGAGTCCTATGTGGTATGGGATGCATAGAGATTTAGAGGTATGGAGGAATCTTGGATTTGAAGAATGACAGACCATATATGGTGAGTGATCGATTCTTGGGCAAAACTTGTATGCATTGTATGCTACTAGTTTGGGATAGTCGCGTATGGTGGGTCTTGCGTCAGCCTTAAGGAGCGAGATACTTGCAAAATTGTAATGGGCAATGAACGGACTCTTTGGGAGAACTTGCACGCACTGTATTCTACTGGTATGGGATGGTTGCATATGGTGGGTCTTGTGTCATCCTTAAAGACTAGGATTTGGCATAAATATACTAGCCATAATGGAACATGGGTTCCATTATGCCAGCGTGCATTATTTGATTATTTGTTGGGTGTTTGTGTGTGATATATATAGTACACTATTTTGAGTATTGTTACCTGAATTCCTATATCCAGAAACAAACAAAATGTTGTTGACTTAGAAGCATAAACTATAGGCCACAGAGACAAATCGAAAACCTAGAGACATGAACTTAGAGTCATAGTAGCACGATAAAAGCGAAGGGTATTGGTGGGTTTGAAACGTATTGTTATTATCACAATTCAAAGTATCCAAATTGAAGTAGTAAGGTAGTATGTTGTTCTCAAATTATTTAAATTTTCTGCTTCAATATGAATAAATTGTTGGATACTGAAAGTGGAATTCTGAATTGTAGATAATGTCAAGAAGAAGAGGACGATGTAGACCTCGTCGAGGCGTAGTCAGGGAGGAGGCCAGTGATGAGCCAGCTCAAAGGAATGAGGGTGTTACGGGGACAACCGTACCTGCTGCTATTACTGTGTCACCAGATGTACTAGCAGATATGATACAGAGGGCAGTGGATCGAGCCATGATGAGTCAGTATCTGACAGAGTCCTCACAGCCTCCAGCCCAGCCTCCAGCACTCGTACAGCTACCGACACCATCTCCAGTATTATCAGAGCAAGTGATACCAGTGCTGGTACCATTAAAGCACGCGGCACAGACTTCGAACAGATTTGCTAGCTATGACAAGGAGCAGAGAGACCAAGTGACAGAGTTTCAAAAGTTGCATCCTAGTTGTTTTGAGGGCTTAACAGATCATGTAGCAGTAGATAGATGGTTAATTGAGATGGACAAGCACCTCACGATGATGGGGGTGACAGGACCCAGGAGAGTAGCATTAGCGGTGAATCAGATGGTAGGGCTAGCCTACCATTGGTGGCGGATGATCATGAGTAATCCCACCATCGATGAGTTAGCTGTCTTGGGATGAGTTCAAGACATTGTTTTATGAGACTTTCTTCTCATCGGCACAGAGGGCTCAACTGCGATCAGAGTTTAGTAGACTGACGCAAAAGACCATGGCAGTCTCCGAGTATGAGCAGAAATTCACTAGCTGTTTAGGTTTTGACCAGAGGTGATTATGGACGAATAGTCCAAAGCGAATAGATTTAGTGAGGGTCTAAGACTTGATATTAGGAAGTTGATCACACCGTTGAGACTGGCTACTTTCAAAGAGGCAGTTGTGAGGGCACAATTTGTAAAGAAAAATCTGGAGTTTGAGTAGTCTCTGAGGAGTAGACAGAAGAGACCACATCCAGATCAGACTTCATGAGCCCCACAACAGAGATAGGGTAGATAGCAGCCATCCAGAGCACTTACTACTCGTAGTTAGACTTTAGCTACCAGATAGTAGTAGCAGCAGACTGCACCTGATCAGAGGAGCATTGAACAGAGATAGCAGGCTATGAGGCTAGGACTTTGTTTTGTATGCATATAGCTAAGACATGTAGCCAGGAGTTGTCCTACTAGGGCCCCAGCCTCAGCTTAGTAGCAGCCAGTGCAAGGACAGATTAGCCGCCTATAGCAGAGGCAGCAAACACATTCTCAGATGAAGCAGAGATACCAAGTTAGACTGTATGCAGCAGACACACAGACAGCTCCCACTCCTACTGTGGAAGGAGTGATCACGCTGATAGGCGAGATAATGAGTTCGGGGAAGTTTTGTGGGATTGAACTCATATTCGGAGACCAGATGATTCCAGTTGATCTCTACTTACTCCATTTTGGTAGCTATGACATGATATTGGGAATGGATTGGTTGACCCAATATTAGGCACAGATAGATTGCCAGAAGAGGCAAGTCACCGTAAGGTTGCCATATGAAAAGATATTGAGGACAAATGGGGATATGCAAAGGTTGCCTAAGAGCCTGATGCTAGCATTATTGTATTCTATTAAGCAAAAGGAGGACTTCAGGCAGTTGCTAGATGAGGATGCAGAAGGAACCGCCGATATTCAAAGAATTCCTGTGGTACGGGAATACATAGAGGTGTTTCTAGAGGATCTACCTGGGCTTCCACCTTATAGGCAGGTAGAGTTCAAGATTGAGTTACATCCTGGCACCAACCCCATCGCTATTCCACTATAGAGAATGGCACTCGTGGAGTTGATTGAGCTAAAGACACAGTTCGATGAGCTTCTGGCGAAGGGATTCATCAGACAAAGTGAGTCGCCATGGGGAGCTCTAGTACTGTTCTTAAAGAAGAAAAATAGATCCATGAGACTGTGTATAGACTACCGGAAGCTGAATCATGTCACTATCAAGAATAAATACCCACTGCCTAGGATTGATGACCTCTTTGATCAGCTAAGTGGAGCACAGTATTTTTCTAAGATAGATTTGAGGTCACGGTATCATAAACTACGGATCCGGGAGTCAGATATACAGAAGACAACTTTCAGGACGCGGTATGGCCACTTTTAGTTCACATTCATGCCATTTGGTTTGATTAATGCTCCAGCCGCATTCATGGATCTGATGAACAGTTAGCCAGTCCCTTTATTAGTTTGTCGTAGTATTTGTTGATGACATTTTGATATATTCCCGTTCAAAGGCCGAGCACGCACAACATTTGCATACTGTTTTGGAGACCTTGAGGAAGAATGAGTTGTACGCAAAATTTTGCAAGTGCGAGTTTTGGATGAAGCAGGTCAAGTTCCTTGGCCACATTGTCTGAGCAGAGCAAATAACAGTAGACCCGGAGAAAGTACAGGCAGTATCTGATTAGAAGCAACCCACGACAGTTACAGAGATAAGAAGTTTTCTTGGGTTGGCTGGATACTATCACAGATTTATAAAAGATTTCTCCAAATTAGCAGGTCTGATTACAAAGTTAACCAGAAAGGATGAGAAATTCATTTGGAATGATCAATGTGAGCAATCCTTTCAGGAGTTGAAGAAGCGATTGACTACAGCACCAGTACTGATCACACCTACTCCTAGTACGAAATATACCCTATGTACTAGCGCATCACTTAGCGGTCTGGGTGCATTACTAATGCAGGAGGGACAGGCAGTAGCTTATGTTTCACGATAGTTGAAGCCACATGAGTAAAATTACCCTGCACACAATCTGGAGCTTGCAGCGATCGTGTTTGCACTTAAGATTTCGAGGCATTATCTCTATGGTGAGAGTTTTGATCTCTATTCAAACTATAAGAGCCTCAAATATATATATATATATATATATACCCAAAAGGAACTGAATCTTCGACAGAAGAGATGGAGTGAGTTCCTTAATGATTATGATTTCCAGCTCCACTATCATCCTAGCAAGGTGAATGTTGTTGCCGATGCTCTTAGCAGAAAATCCAGCAGGAAGGATGAAGAAGTGGGACAGATATATCAGCTAATTAGTCAGTATAATTTGGGTATAGACACTGATGAGAGACTGGCATATTTGTATGCAGTTATTTGCCAACCTGATATCTTACGCTAGATTAGAGATGAACAGAGAACTGATAAGTAGATTATGGATCTGATTGAGGGAGTCAAACAGGGCAAGCATATAGACTTCAGGCTTGATGCAAAGGGTGCACTCGGATTGGGGAATGGAATCTGCATGCCAAGTTTTGGACAGATGAAGGAACCATACTAGATGAGGCACACCAGATGAAATATACTATGCATCCAAGTGGTGACAAAATGTATCAGAATCTGAAGACAACTTTCTGGTGGCGAGGGATGAAGAGAGACATAGCTTAGTATGTCTCCCGGTGTCTGATTTGTCAGCAAGTAAAGGCCGAGCACAAAAAACCTCAAGATTATTGCAGCCACTTTCAATCCCAGAATGAAAGTGGGATAATATTGCAATGGATTTTGTTAGCGGCCTGCCGAGAAGTTACAAGGGGGAAGACATTATGTGGGTCATTGTAGATCGATTGACTAAGGTGGCACATTTTCTACCTATTCGATCTACTGATACAGTGAGTAGATTGGGTGAGCTTTATGTTAAGGAGATTGTGTGGCTTCATGGCGTCCCTAGGATGATAGTGTCAGACAGAGATTCCAAATTTACATCTTAATTCTGGTAGAGCTTACAGAAAGAATTGGGGAGCAGACTCACCATGAGCACAACCTTTTATCTGCAATCAAATGGGCAATTAGAGAGGGTTATTATAATACCCCAGAATTTTGTCAAAAAATTTAAAATAAATAAAATAAGTTAAATAAATTAATTTCAAAGATTTTAAGAAATTTTGGGTGCAAATGGTGGGTTGGCACAAGAAAAATAATTTATATTGGAGATATAATAAAAATTAGGATAATAATATAAAAA
>JAJIYU010003708.1:0-26009 GCA_030144865.1 Tinospora cordifolia
GCACTAAATATCATTTAGTACAGAAATAGAACTAATTTGGGGACAAATTACAATATCATCAATTTCTAATTCAAATTTTGTAGAAGCTTAAGCTGCAGCATTGCACCTTTCATTAAGGCTTGTAGAAACAAATTTGAACCTCTGATCATAATGGGAAGGACTTATGTCATTCTTTACACTAAAATATTATAATTTTTATTTTCTTTTAGTATAAGACTAACACCAAACATTCACTTATTTTCCTACTCTTTCATACTATTTTTAACATCATTTATATTTTTATATATTTATATTTATATTATTTATAATATGTTTTAACTAGTCTAAAAATAAAGCAATAAAGAATAAGAACAACCCATGTACAAAAAAAAAAAAACCCGTGACTTTATAGCTCTTGCAAGTATCACTTCACTAATAATAATCATGATGGTGAGTCCAGTTCTCCTTTTTTGCACATCAACAACAATATCAACATTAAAGGCACATTCAGTAATTGCAAGTTTCTTCGAAACCCTCGCCTTATGATTTTTTTAAAATATTCTATTAATATTATTTGTTATCTCATTGGCATTCAACATACTCTTGTAATTATGAGAACATTTTTTGTAAATTGTAATATCTAAACCTTATATTCCTTCCCCACCCAAGATATAATTATATTCTCAATGCTTTAAAGGGCCAAGGAAGAATAACAACAACTGTTTCAAAAGGCTCACCCTATAAAAGTAATGTCAGGACTAACATATCTATGTCAGTCTTTCAATACTTATATTCTTAATATTTATATAAAGATTTTGACAAAATTTTTCCTATAATTTTGGCTAAACTAAAAATCAAACAATTGATAAAAAGTTCAACAATCAATAATTTATCAGAAATATAAATATTTTATAGCACACGACCTCTATAATCCACATAACTGATATTCTTTAAACACATTGTTTTCAAACTCCACAATTAGTTGCAACATAAAATCACACCCATTTATGTGACATTTCTCACACAATTACACATAGTCATTCCAAAAATTTCGTATGAGATAAAGTTACAAGAGAGGAAGAGAGAAAATTCCATGTCTTGCCATTTTGCATGCCAAAAAAAAGGTGTAAAATTGATTCTTAAAAATAATTTAAAGTAATATTTTGTATTAGCCTCCTTTGTATTATTAGTAATTTTAAGTAATAATTATAATAAGTTAGCATGTATTTATATACATATATTACACTCAATATTAAGGAGGTGCAATTTTGCCTTAAAATTAGTTGGAAAAGCGCAATTAGTGTCAAAAACTCTTTAATGAGTTTTTAATGGCAAAACATCAAACATAAGTCAACACAACCGTAAACATTAGGTCTTTAATGAGTTTAGTGCTTCTTCAACTAGTTTTGAAGCAAAATTGTACCTCAAACATGATATTAATTAATTAAGATAATACTTAAAAATAAATAATGTATTCACATATAAAAACACTGTATTTTATTTTTTCTATGTTCTTGGCATAATTCGTATAAGTTTCATAAATTAAATATATAAATTATAAACAATATATTTATATATTAATCTAGCCCAATGAAAATTAATTAATAACCTATCAAAACACGATAATTAACATAAATTTTGATTTATCATTGACATCAACATTAAAAAAATTAATTGTTAGAATGATACTTTGTACAAATAAATTGAAATTAATTCCACGAAAAAAATAGAAAAATAACATAAATAAAATATATTCCCATTCATAAAATTTTAAAAAATCGCCGGTTTCTTGTCACAAAATCGCCGAGGAGATGGGTTCAGTCGACTTCCAACGGCTGATTACCTACCTATCTCCTTGGCACCGGCCGATTGCGATTAAATGAGGGAACACTTCATCTGCCATAGCAAGACTCATATACGTATCTAAAATCCTCCAAGACGAGAAAACCACAAGAATTAAAAGAAAAAAAAAAGAACTAGATTTTTTTTTTATCTCTCCTTTTCCCCGGTTCCAGAAACCCTAGTTTTTTCCAATCCGGTACGATGATCTCTCTTTTCTTCTTCTACAGCAGCACATATAGTAAACATACGGGAATTCAGATTTTGTTTTCCCTCTTTAGTTGTTGTTCCGGTTCTTGGATTCATCGAATTTATGCTTTTTTTTTTCATTAAGTTTTTTCTGGTGTTTTTTTAATGTTTATTTGAGTTTGAAGGGTTGAATATTATTTTCTTGCATTTTTTGTTGTTTTTGATGACTTGTTACAGAATTATACTTTCTGCATTGGTCTTTGGGGATTGTGTGTTCCAATAAAAATGAGAACATTTTTTTTTTTTGTGTTAAAGTTAAAGTCACGGGGGATCGACAACTATTGTGTTGTTGTTCCTTAAGCTAATTGCATTGGTCTTTGTGGTGTGGGCTATCTATTTCGATTCAAGTGTGAGGTTTTGTAACACCTTTGCGGGTTTCATGTATGTTTGAGAACTAACTGCTGCCTTTTTTTTTTTTTTTTTTTTTTCAGATGTGTATAACATCATTTGTTGATATCTTTTGGTTGACATTTGTTGCTGTACGAATTTTCTTCATGGTTCTTGGACGAACATACTTTATGTTGAATTGATTTTCTTGGGTTAGATGAGAGTTTGCTCTGCAGGTGCTTTAATTTGGGTTAGTCGTGTTTGAAGTTTAATCACGATGACGGTTCGTCCTAGATAGCAATATCAATTATACAAGTGCACTTGATGGTTTTTGCTTGTGCATGCACTTCATGCTATTGCCTTGAAACTCCATCTTGTAGCATGTTCATTATTATTATTTTTTGCCACAATGAAAAATTTTCGTCTCACTAGTCATCTCTGCTCTATGCTTATTCTCCTTGTGGTGCAATTTTTCATGCAATTTGTTGATTTGAAAAGTAGCTATTATTCAAACTTGACGTAGCTTCGACTTTGCCACCTATACCTGTAGGTTGAATCTTCCAGTATACAGATACAAACAACAATTTCTGCAACCGCAGGAAGGCATAGCCATTATCATCTGTAATTCTATATCATTTTCTATTGTTTTAGTCTTCCAAAATGAAAGTGACAGTAAAAATGCTAAATTGAAAGGTGGGAATATAAGAGCACAGAGCATTTTCCAAATTTGGTTTCTTAGTCATATTACTTTGTAGAAACCATCACCTGAATGCTGCAAAATTAAATGTACAGATTTTTTTTTTTTCTGCATTTTATGTAATCAGGTTTTCATTATCTTGCTTACGAAAGCAATGCTTCTTCTTCCTCTTGTTTAGATATATATATATTTTTTAATGGAATCATGCGCTTGAACTGTGAAAAGTACTCAAATGATCCTATTATTATATGGGTAGATCCTTCTTGTAATGTTGCTGAATCTAATGATAGCTGGTAAGTCCTTGCGCAAGTGTTCGTGGAGGAGCACTTACTTGTCCCGTGCATTTATTCCAGTTTCCCTCCACTCAATTGTTTGCAAAATGTCGAGCTTGGAGGAACCAATTGGTCTAGACAACTTGCCAAACATGAGTTGTGTCGACAGACTCCGTAGGCTATCTTCTTCTAATGCTTGCAGACCTAGAGGAGATGATTTGGGGATGGGAAACTGCTGGATTGAAGGGAGGAGTTGTAGCTCTTCCAACAGTTGCGAGTAAGTACTGTTTACCAATGTGTAGCTTTGTCCATGTAATAATGCTAATGGAAAGCTCTTTTCTTCAATGTCATTTTATTATTTAAATAACTTAATCTACTAAAAAAAGAAACTTGTTTCTACATCACACTTTTAAGTTATACAACCTATTATACGCTAGATGTGAAACCACTCATTTCTTCATGATATGTGTGATAAATTATTGTGTCCGTAGTTGAAGATACTTGGATGCCTCAGCTTATCTAATATTATTATTTTCTATGATTCCATGTAATTTTTACATTTCTTTATAATTGATTTTTGAACTTAAACTATATGTGTAAATGCTATCCCTTCTGAACAATTGAAGAGGTTGACCTTCAGCTTCTCTTACAGCCAACTCCTCCAGAACAAAAGACTTCTAATACATAAAAACAATATGATGAATTTCTGTAGTGCTTGTTTATGTTTTGTTTTGTTTAGTGTTGTCTTCTCCACAAATACAAATGTCCATCCATTTGTCCACTTCTTTAAGGCAGAACTGCTACCTCGGTTAAAGGTTATCTTCATTAATGTTGTTAATCTATCCAAAGCTTTATAGGGTGTTGTCCATTAGAAACACACTAGTAGGGAAGCCGATCCAGAAATAATAAACTGTAGGGAGAACTAAAGAGGACTGTCATCTCTCTGTCCATGGGGTTGGCTTGGCTTGTGGGATTGCAAATTATCAAATCTAGTTTTCAGATGCCTAATGTTGCATAGCTTTGAGTCTATGTATAGCAGCAAAGAAATATAACCTCTTAAAAGCCAAATTAATAGACTTATGTATGTCACATGGACTCTTTACTTTAGGTTTTAGAATATTACTATATAAATTGTTCAATGGAAAGAAGAGAGTATGAAACAAAATAACTATAATTGGTGAAATTCATATAATTGGGGGAACTAATCAAATAATAAGTGAGTGAAAAGAAGGAAAAAAAATACAATGTAGTCGAGTCTTTGTGTCCTAGAATTAGAAGATGAACAATTCGGACCTTGATATATATATATATGTGTGTGTGTGTGTGTGAGTGTGTGTTTGACACCCATATCTAGTGTAAGTAACATAAACTCACTGATGAGATGAGGTATGTGGGAGGACCTGTCTTGACTATAAAGAAAAAGGAATAGTCCAAAAGAATTGCTAGAAGTCGTAGGTTTTGATCCAACTTTAGACAATCTTCCAATAAAATGGGGATTTTAGGGTGAAAACTTATTCAAAGAACTGACCAGAATAGTGTCATAGATGTTATTTTTCTATTTGTAAGTCGGACAAATTTCATCACTATCTAGAATGACAAAGTCAACTTTGCAAATCATTTTTGTCTCATACTGAACTATAACCAGGATCCAGAGCCCCCAAAACCATTAAAAGGCTCACATCAAATGTATTGGAGTCAACGTTCAATGTATCTTTATCTTCTTTCTGAATTTGGCACTTAAAGGAGTAGGTGCCTCATTCTGGAAAATAAACAAGGTACCTAACTTGTTGATAGAAGTAGATTCCATATTCTTTGCATCTTGTGGAAAGGATTGCTGCTAGTGGATTTTTGCACATATACTGCAATGTTAAGCAATAATGTGAAATGGATTGCAAGAATAATTGAAGTGTTTTGGATGAGAATGATTCTACTGGCCTTAGGCAAAGGGATTATTATCAAGGTCATGAAATTTCCATGACACTCTCCACTACTAGGCGCCAAATAGCTTAGAACTGACATGTTGGAAGGATAGCACAGCCAATGCACCATGTATGAGTTTCTATTCTAGGTGTTTACCATGAATCTGATAGTCTATTCAATTGTTTTTCTATTTCCCAGTGAAATGTAAAATCCTCAATGTGGGAGTTTTCACATTTTTTTTGAAAAGGTAGTTGTCACAATTTAAAAGACAAGACTTGTTAACTTGCAGGGAAATAGAAACAATGTTGAAAAAGGTCCTGTGCTTGTTTTATTGTCCTTTTCTATGCACCATGAACAGATTGGTCTTATGTTGCACACCACATTGGCTTGTTTAATGTGACTAGAGATTAAAGTCCTCCACTTTCCTATCTTCTTTTCTATTTTTTTAATTACTTTCTGGGTGCTTATCTGCAGTGAAGACTACTCAAGAGAAACATTCTCATGGAGAAAACATAGCAGGGGAAAGTTTCAAGGCGATTCTACCTTTCTACGAACTGCCAGCTTGGGTAGAAGCCACAAAATACCTGAAAGTGTTTTTGATGGATCCTATCGTCAATATTGCTCCCAATGCAATGGTCATGATGTTTGGAAAATAAAAAATGAGGTGCATAAAATCCTTTCTAATTTTACCAGCACTCCAACTTATGTGATGATCTCATGCAAATTTCTTGGTTTAATTTAGCAAGACACCTTATGGGAAGATAGTGACATCAGTGATATAAACGTGGTGCTTCTATTATAATATCAAATTTAAGAAGTCGTTATCAGGTGTATTGTAATTGTAATTTCAATTTGCTTGGATCTTATTATTATTCTTTTTAAAAGAAACATATAATGTATATTGATATCAGTGTAATGGTATCAGGACAAGCACTCTATGTCATATATACGATTTTGTACTCTTTATCAATTTGGGTTTTTGATCCCCATCTGTTCAAATTTGCCCATGTTCCCCTTCTATACAATAGTCGCCCACCCTCTTATCCAGTCTGCTATTAAAAAGCCTAGGGATAGTGAACTATTACTAATTTAAAAAAGATGCTTGGCCATAGGATCTTTCCCAGACCAACGCTGGTGGTGAAGCTTCTTCCTAAAAGATTTTTGAGTTTCCCTCCATCAAATTTTTCGAAAAACTGCAAATTCTCTTCCACCAACATTGGGAAGTGGGCACACCATCTTCTCCACACTTCTTGAGGATGCAAACATTCCCCAAACAGGTGCAAAATGGACTCAGAAGCTCGCTTGAACAAGAGCAAGAAGATGGTTATAGGTCTAAGTTAGGAAGATAGCAACGAAGTACATACCACATCCAAAGTACTTAATTTTCCATGAGTAATTACCCAAGCCAAAGGCTTTACCTTAGAATTTGAAGAAAACACACTGGAAGAGTTGGACGGCCAAATGATTATGTCATTACATTCTTGAGGTATACGATCATAAAGCGTGGAACGAAGGATATGGATCTTAGATTGTATCCAAGTAAAATTGCCTTGGGCACTTTGTTGTCCCATTGCGGGTGGCATGGTGGGAAGGAAAGGAGAAAAATGATGATATGGGTAGGTTGTGATTGGTTGACCTTTTATAAAGTCTATGAAACAAAGTGGAGAGGGGTGTAGTTCCGTACCACACTCATCTTCCCTAAATTGGATTTAGTCTCCTCGCCTAGCCCAAGTTTCAATTGGATTAAGGGTAGCAAGAAAGGATAAACGGAATGTACATCCCTAACCACCCATCATCTTGTGATGACTACAAATCAACCTGTGCATGAATGACCTTGTTCCCTTGGGAATCTTCGACGGATAGGAAGGGAAGGATTTTGAAGAAAACACATCAGAGGAGTTGGACAACCAAAAGATTTTGTCATTATTTTCTTAAGTTATACAATCATAAAGCATGGAATGAAGGATACGTATCTTAGGTTGTACCCAAGGTAAAATTGCCCTCGGCCCTTTGTAGTCACATTGCAGGATGGCATGGTCAGAAGGGAGGGAGAAAAATCATGGTTGATCTTTTTAAAGTCCAGTAAACAAAGTGGAGAGGGATGTGGTTCTGCACCACACATCTTCCCAAAAATGGATTTACTCTCCTCGCCTTGCTCAAATTTCAATTGGATTAAGGGTAGGAAGGATAAACGAAATGTGTATTCTTAACTATCCATCATTTTGTGCTGATTGCAAATCACCCTATGCCATATATGACTTTGTTCTCTATGAAATCTCCACAATTGTTTCCCCATTAGAATTTTATTCCTTATCTTAATATTGTCAATCCTTAACTATCCTAACAACCTCTTCAATTGTACCTTATCCCACCCTACAAGATGTATCCCCCTTATTTGATGTATTCTCCTTAAAAAACTCCATCAATTTCTCAAATGTTTGGGCCTTCGATGTTGAAATTTTGATTACCAACAAATATAATAAGTGGGCAAACCATCTAGCAAGGAAAATTCAACTTCGCCTTAAACTTTGACCTACAAAAATTAAAATTAATTTGAAGAGTTTGAGAAATTCGAAAGAAATTCTGTAAAATTTGTCAACTTAGAGAAGTTCAAAAGAACTATATACAAAAGCTAAAATATACATATTTTTTTTAGTAAAAATGATTAAGGCAAACATAAATATGTGCAATTTACATATAAAAGTATAGATATAATGTTTTAGAATGTGGATTTTAACATTAACAATGTTTAATGCACACCGTGCATATCAACTTAAAATTGTTATAAAAAAAAAGTAAGAGAAATTTATTGTCAAACCCTAATGGCCGCAAGCATAAATCCTAACTCGAGTGGTCACTAGCTCACTAGTCGTTGCAAGTGCAAGCGACTTTGATCTTCTCTACCAACCATATTTATGAATCTCATTTCTCTTTTTTCTTCAATATCTCTTTTCTTAGACTCTTAGCTTATGCTTTTTTCTCTTTCTTCTCTCTGTTGTTTTTGACTTTCTTCTCTAGGCTGCAACTCGTTGTTCTCTTTTGAATCGTCACTCGTCAAGTGCACACATCTTGCCTTTAATCTTCCTAATTTATGAGTAAATTTTTTTTTAACAATCTCTATGATTATTCTTTTATAAAAGTTGCATTTTTCTACAAACATTGCTGAAATTTCAATTTTGGGCGAACTTGGCCAATATTTTGAAGATTTTGATGAAATTTTTATAATTTTACAACTGTATGTGAACTTGCCTTCAATTGTGCAATTATCAAATTAATTAAACTAATTTTTTCAAAATCCGTTGAATTTTCAAACCATGCCATTTAGCACTGATATAAGAATCGAGCCTCCTTCCTTTAGATAAAAAACTGCACTTTCATCCTTTGACCTTTTTGATATCTTCAACACAACCATTTCCCAAAACGATTGAGATGATGGTTTCCCTCCCCATGGCATTTCTAAGTACTTCAATGGCCAACTTCCCCTTGGACATGGTACTCGTGATGCAATCTCATGAAGCGAGGTCTCCTCAACTGATATGCTAGCCATATGCATCTTTCTCTTATTAATCTTCAAGCTTGAGATTCAACAGAGACGTTGAACAATCTTAATCACATTTAATATATACTCCTCTTGCCTCCTAGAACAATAAAGTATTGTTTGTGAATTATAAGTGTGACACATGAACTTCGTCCCACCCTACTACAAAGCCTCCAATTATCCTTGCATCTTTGGCTATCTCCAGCAGTTTTACAAGAAGATCAACAACCACGACAAAAAGGAATGGTGATAGTGGATCTCCTTACTGCAATTCTCTTCGCCCATAGATTTTTCCTCTTGGCTGATCACTAATGAATATCGAGTAATTTACTGAGTCCAAAAATCTTTTCATCCATCTTCTCCACACAAACCCAAAACCTTTTTTTGCAAAGAATAGACTTCGAGAAAGTTCCAGTTCACCATTTCATATGCCTTTTCAAAGCCTAGCTTTGATCCCTTTCTTTGTCCGAACTCGATAATCTTTAACAGTTTCATATGCAATCAAGACTACATCAATTATTTGCCTCTCTTGAGCAAATACAATATGAATCTCCTATGTTTGGCTGCAAGGCCCCTTTTAATATATTAGCAAGCACTTCAAGAATGATTTTGTATAGGCTGGTGGTGAAACTGATTGACCAGTAATCTTGAGCCGTCCTTGTTACAGTCTCTTCAGATTGAGATAAACACAAGTCTCATTTGTGTATCCATTTTTGACCCTTGAATGGGGGAATTTCATCATATCTTCCATCAAAGCCTTTTTACGAGTTCATAAGAGTTTTGAAAGAATGCCATAGTCATCCCATTTGGACCTAGAACTTTCTAGCCATTATAGTGGAAAACATTTCCCTGACTTCATCTTTAGAGAAAGGTTCTCAATGGCTGCACGTTCAGCTGCTGAAACAGGATCCCTTGAGATTCTCTCCACCCTCAAGCCTGTGAAATCCCCTTGTCGAGGAATTCGTTAAAATACCTTACTACTCTCTCATCACCTCTTCCTCCCCACCATTGCACCCTCACCCACTTCGAGCTTTGAAATAGTGTTGATGGATTGTCTTCCACTCATTAATTGGTGGAAAAACGTTGAATTTGCATCCCCTTTTTTAGCCATTTACATTTTGCTTTTAGAAAATCACCCCCCTATCTATCACCTTGCACAACTTCCTCAACACCCCTTTTGCTACCTATTTGTCTCATGCCAATGCCTCATTTTACTCCATACTTCCCTCCAAGGCATTCAGTTTCGTGATCTTTGCCTCTAGCTTTTTCTTTTTAACTTCTTCCCACCACTTAACCTCCATCCATTGTTGGATCCCCATTGCCACCACTCCTCCACCTTTTTGAAATTTGGATGTGAAATTAATCTACAATCAAGCCTCCAAGGAGGACCCCATTTCGACTTAGTTGTGTCCAAAATAAGTAGCCAATGGCTTGACACAAAATGACCACCCACACCTTCTATCTCACATTCTGGAATAGCCCATCCATCCCGACCCCATTAAGAATCTATCTAACTTGCAGCATACTGAGTTTTGGCAGAAGTTTAACCAGGTGAAGGACTCATTAAGTAGGGGAGGATCCTAAAGCTTCAGTTCCCTAATCACATCGTCGAATTTCCTCATACTTCTTGTGATTCTTTCACTGTTTACTCTCTCTGAAAGATGTGACACCATGTGAAAGTTACCTTCTACGCACAAGTTACGTCCACATATGCTGGATATACTTTGTAATTCATTCTAAAACCCCCCTTTAGTACCTTTGTATTTCTCTAGTGTGCGCTTAACCATTCACCTTATATCTCTTGCCTCACATCCTTTTGTCATTTTGTTTAATTTCTATTGTAAATGTAGAAATTTTAGAAGGAATTCCACAACCTCCTCGTTGGTTACCCTATCACCTTCTCACCTCCTTCCAATTCCCAATTGATTCTCAGGAGAGTTATTAGGAGACTGCTGGATAGCAATTTTTTTCCTGCATTCAACCTTGGGTGGGCTTTTGTATGAGCTTATTGTTTTTGGCACATAGGAAGGCAAAGTAGAAAGGGAAGGAAGAGGAGGGAGGAGCACAAGATTTTTCTGAAGCAAAATTTTCAGTTCACACCTTAGCCATGGCGTATGGATTTGTTGGGTGCTGTTACTCCATGTCTTGCACTTGTGGGCTATTGCCCTCCCACTCATCCTTCAACTGTCTGTCATCATCTGAAGTGTTGCTTGAAAAATTGGATGATACTGCCATAGAGGATTCAATAACTTTGTCATTCTTCATTGTTTATCTCCTTCATTATCCAAAATTGATGTTGGGTAATATTGATTTCTTTTGGCAGCTTGTGTAAGTTGTTTGATTGCCATCCACCTTGATGACCCGTTTGAGCAGGCTCTACATTCGTAGGGGTAGTAGTCTCTTCTTTCTCTCAGTCGATCTTCTTCCCCCCTCACATCTGTCTGATCTGCAACCAAAGCCTCTCCGTTTATTTGACTTCCTTCCTCTCTTTTATTTCTCTCTCCTACTTGGGCTAAGCCTTTTCTTTGTAAATCACTGTCCTGGGCCTGTTTATTCATTTGATCAGTAATAGATGGACTGTTTTCTGCAGATGTGCCCTTTTCATGGCCCATAATTCATTTGAACTTGACTTTGGATGCCACTATTTTTTAGTGGATTGTCAAGCATCACATGTGCCACTTCTTCACATTTGCAATTAGTGGCTTTTTCACGTCTACCATCAGCATCTTTTGGAAGGGAGGGTGTCCTTGTCCTATAGTGGGTAGGTGGCTGTACCTCCCTTTGTTGCCTTTGTTCTGTATCTCCAGGTGGTAGCCTCTCCTGTGTCTAGGTTGTGGCAGTGTCTCCCAAGCATCTCTTTTCAGTGACGTACATTTGTTCCACCTTTGAGTGACCTTGTCAGAAACAGTTCTTCTGTCCGTCCTGTGCTCCGACTTCCTCACTAACAGGAACCTCATTGGCATGGCGGGCAGTCGGCAAGCTGTGTCTCTGTGTTCCATTGCTTCATCTTTGTTTCAGCGTTTTCTCTCCATATGGTTGATCATCCTACACTGCAACGATTCAACCAGATGTCACCCTCTTTCACAAACAAACTGAATAGCTGCTCCTTGAACATGACATCTTCTATGTGAACTTCCATAATTTTCAGCAAAATCATGAATTGCATCTATTCACCTTCAGATATGCCACATCATAAGTCATTCTTGACACTGGCGATTGATCTATTCCTGTCAAACCTCCACACCTCTGGGCAGTAGTGTGGAGAGCATCCCTATTCCACATTTTAATGGTGATACCTTCAACTCCTATTCATGAATCTTGAACAATGAACATTTGATTCTCCCATTGTAACTCGCTAATCTATGATTTAATCAAGAAATTCAGGGATACTTCATCTTTCCTTTAATCAACGAGTCATGGTCCTCCTTTTCCTATTCACACAAATGGGACTTAGGAGAAGTACATGGCCAAAAGCCCCCGTCAACTCCTCAATCTTATCCCATGTTATGATATTGGAATATCTGAACACTAGTATCCAATATTGATTGTCATAATCGGTTGTCTTAGGATTTTCCTTCTTCATCGCTATGTTTTTGCTCCACCTTGCCTTGTTTTGGAGCATATGTGCTCAAATTCACCTTCTCTATCCCTTTTGTCTGGGTTTTCTTTGTTATTGCTTCCTTGACTGGTTCAATGCCACTTTCACTTTATCTTCATCAAGAGACAATTGCAAGGCCGAAAGCAAACTGACCCAATGCATATTCATCCCTTCCTCTGGTACATAAAGTATTCTTTGAAAGCCATTCTTCACTTTAGTCATACACAGAAACCATTCTCTTTGGTTTGAGAATGTTTCCACTATCATAAAAAGCCCCGGCTACAATACAATCTCTTGAAACTGTCTCCCCTTCTTGCATAGCCTGCCTCCACCAGCATGAAAAATGAGCCATTGCATTGATTTGTGATCGAGTACTACTTTGAAATATTTCTAAATCATCACCTCTTAAATTGCGATACTTTGTGATCTAGGCACTTTCCATACTTTGAACTGTTTCCATTCTGTGTAAAATATGAATGGCTCCTCCCTTCTCTGTTTGTGCTTAAACCCTGACTTGATCAAAGATTTTTCATGGTAGTTCTACCAAACAGTTTGAAAGTTTGATGACATTAGAAAAATCTATAAAGAGAAAACTAACAGTTTGGTTTATTTATGCAGTTTTGTATCTTTCTCAGTTTCTCTATTAGATGGATGGCACATTTGGTTCTGGTTGCACTAGTTGGGAGTCTGTTTCTATTAGTTGTCAATGTTTATTTGTTTGTAGAAACAGGATCTATATATATATATATATATATATATGTACGTATGTATGTACATAGTTATATTTAAAGTTGATGTACATTCTATGTGCATAAAATGAAGTAACAGGGTTACTGTAACTCATGACATGTTGGATCCTTAGAAAAGTTCTAACATCACATCCAAAACCTGTAACCGAATCTAGAGACTGTCATTTTTTATTTATAATATCTTGGCCATGGTTTTTACAGAAGCTGGACATTTTATGTGTTTATAGTGCTCACAAAATCAAATTCGTCCTCATTGTTATGGAGAGATCTACTTTAATTTCAAATTCTTAATTGTTCTAAATTCAATTTGCTGGCGAACTGTCTCTTCTTTTATAAAACTAATTATTTAGTAGATGATGTGCTCACATTCATGTGATTGAATTTAATGTTACAAAAATTAAATATGAGAGTTCTTAATAAAAAACATTGGATTGAAATGAAATCTGGCTTCTAAGTTATGATTATATCAGACTGTCTTTCAAGAAACATAAATCTAATGGATCCTCTGGTAGCAATGCATATAAGGGCTCAATAATAAGAGTTATGGAAATAGGAAGAGAGAGAATTATGGAAGCATTTGGTGTATACTGCCGTAAAGAAATCATTGTTGCACTTATCCAGATTTTTTTATAGAATAATTAAAAATGATAATTTCATCTAAAAAGTGCCTTTCTTTTTCTTTATATTAATATATTTCTAGATTCTTAAAAAATTCATAATTTGTGTTCTTTGAGTACATGTAGGTATAATTGGAAAGCGTAGGCCTCTTCCAGGGTCTAGTGCACCTGAGATAGTTGCTTGACTTTAATCTTATATATATTCCATAAAAGGCAAATGTCTCATTAAACATTGTCATTAGCCTTCAATGACATGCTAGTAGTGCCCTTTCCCTAAACTCTCACATTTTTAGTCTCTCTCATATATGTGTGAAAGATATAAGATTTCAGGCGAGGCAATTGAAACAGCTTTGTATATTGAATGCTTGATTGACAGATAAGACATTTGCTTCCACTTCTTTTTTAACATAGATTAGTCTAAATGTAGTAATTGAAAATTCCTGTAATCTATTGTTTTGCTGAAACAACATATTTAATTATAAGCTATTTGTAAATAGATATTAAGTGGTAGATGCAATTCGTAGCTTTAAAAGTACTAATAATTTTCTCACTTTTAGGCACCTATCCTATAGTTTTAGTAAAATATGACGCCCTTCAACTTATAAGGAAATATTAATAATGCTATTTCCTATGGTAGAATATCAATCTTGTTATTCTTGACCATAAGTTCTTCTAAGAAAATTATTATACGCTTCCAGTATGCTGTAAAAAGAGATGCAGCTTGGGTGGCTCTTACGTCTTTGGATGTGCAGTGGGAAAAATATCTCTTAAACTATTGCACCGTCTTATAGAGTTTATTGATGTGTTCTATTCAGTCGCTTATTTTTTATTGTTTTCTAATCAGTCAACTTTGTGTGTCATTTGGATTGACTATGCAGTTTTTAAGAGGCATACCAAAATTTGTGAAAATTGTGGAAGTTGGCCCAAGGGATGGATTGCAAAATGAGAAGAACGTTGTGCCTACACCTGTAAAGGTTGAACTGATTCAGAGACTGGCCTCTTGCGGATTGCATGTCATTGAGGCCACAAGCTTTGTCTCACCAAAGTGGGTACCTCAGGTACTTCAAAATTTTGTTGTGTGTTCCAAATTTTTTTTTTTTTGAACCTTGTTTATATCTCGTCCTATTATAAATTTAATGTATTCCTGGGTCATACTCAAAGTTCAATATTTTTATCTCATTTTGTTTGTTTTTGTTATCACAGCTGGCAGATGCAAAGGATGTAATGGAAGCCATTCGGAATTTAGAGGGTGTAAGATTCCCGGTTTTAACACCTAATCTTAAAGTAAGCTATCTTCTTGGATCAAATCCGAAAGAACATAAAGCAATAAATTTAATATGAAGAGAGCAATTCCTAAGTTTATTATACCTTCTAGGGATTTGAAGCAGCTGTAGCAGCTGGAGCTAGAGATGTTGCCGTCTTTGCGTCTGCTTCTGAATCTTTTTCTAAGTCAAACATTAATTGCAGCATAGACGAGAGCCTTGCTCGTTACCGTGGTGTTACTTCTGCTGCCAGGAAGCTCTCAATTCCTGTGCGTGGGTATGCATTTCCTGTCTATTTTATAGTAAAACCTTTCCACTTTCCTGGCATTTTTGAAAACTTAAACTACAGTTAAATTTGCTTAAGGGAACTTCTATTCATTTTTTCAGTGAATGATATGTTTCTTAGTTTTTTTGTTTTACGTATCTCTCTCTCTCTCCCTCTCTCTCTCTCTCTCTCTCTCTATATATATATATATATATATATATATATATATATATATGGCTTCGGGGATCTCTCCTTATTGTAAAAAGAAAATGTCAATCATTTTCCAATTTAAGGTGCAAGGAGGTAGTGAATAAGTATGAGATTCCCCATTATTATCTCTTAAAGATAGCAGTTATATCTGGAAGATGATGTCAAGAGGGCGTGTTTGAGCATCTATTCTCATTCATTTATCTCAATATTTTTTTAATTAATTTTTTATTTTTAATTCATGGATATTTGAGCATCGTAGAGCACCCAACTAGCCCTGTAATGTGTGTGCTTCAATTTCCTACCTCTTTGATTCAATCTATGAGGTCAACTGGCTTGTGGTATCGTCAAAGTGCTTTTGAGTTACCAATCCAATTTTGGTGCTGATTTGGATTTATGGATGGTACAACTGTGCATTGCATTGAGTGGGTGCAGTTTTTCACAAACTCTGTTTAGTTGCCAATTGTTTTTTTGAAATGGATAATTTTAATTTGGTTGCCAATTGTCTGATATCCAAATTCGAACAAATGCAATTTTCCAAAAAAATAAAAAGAAAATAAAAACTCATTATATATATATAATCCTCTACTAAATTTTCCATTATGGATTATAAAGAAAGATTCTCCTCAAACGTTTTAGAAAGCATTGACCCAAAAGTTATAACAGATTTATGTTTTAATATAATAGTTTCTGTTTCAAAAAAAAAAAGTTATAACAGATAGGTTGAGACTCAATGGTTTGTGTCCAGCTATTATTGAACATCCTCTCATGTGCAACTTCATCCTACACATGGAAAGACCAATGTGATAGTAGACAATTGTTAATGCTGCAAATATGGGAGGTACAACTGCAAACAAGAAGTCTTGAATTCAATAGTTGTTTTAAATAAAGGCTCTGATGGCATGTTTGAAACCATTGGCACAAAAGCTATAGTTAATAAGTGGATGCCCGACATTACATTGCAAACTTTTATTTTCTTGGAGAGAGGATACAAATTTCTAGAGGTTTTGTACAGTTACTGATGGATTGGTTGAAAGTGTCCTGTTAAATACATTTTCTGGTGATATTATAGAAAATAATCCTTACTGTTATCAATGAGAATTCAAGAACTGTTTACTATGAATTACTTCCCATTTTTAAAGAATTCTTAGTGTGTTATTGATCAATATATTTCATGGTGGTAGGTATGTTTCTTGTGTTGTGGGCTGTCCAGTGGAAGGACCAGTTTCTCCATCAAATGTGGCATACGTGGCAAAAGAGCTTTATGATATGGGTTGCTTCGAGATCTCACTTGGTGATACAATTGGGGTTGGTACACCTGGTAATGCTGTAACCATTCTGTGTACTTCATTTTACATCATAATTGACCAACAAAAGTGCTAACCTATGCCTATATCATAAGTTGTTCCATTTTCTCAAGATCCATTTGAAAGCACTTAATCACTATGGTGGATGCATAAACTAGTCCAGGCTTGTCAAGGTTGTATATATATATATTAAATTAATAAATATTATTTTATTGTATATATTTGTGAGTAGAAAATGAGCAGCAGTTCCACAAGAGAAGCCGGAACTATATGGCAAGACAAGTGGCAAGAAACTCTGAGCTGGGAAGCGGAAGATGGTGGATTGGAGACACAAGTGGTACAGAGAAGACCTTCGTGGAAGTAGTGAGGGGCGACGTAAAAGAAGATGAGTGGACTGAAGTAGTAAGGAAAGAATAGACAGTTTCTTGGTCCAAAAACAGAAATTTAGGAACTAAAGAACAAGAGAAGGAGGTTAGAAGGATGCAATAAGCTTTTTCCACAAGATTTAAAAGGTTCGTCATTCATCATGATGGAGATAGCTTGGAAATAGTGGAGGAGACCAGGGCCAAAGAGTATAGTTTGAAACTTGACTATGACGGTGTAGTTTGGCTAAAACTGGTGAAGAAAAGCTTGCAGTACCGAAGAGATGACACGTTTAAAAGGAGTAGTCGAGGGAATGACTGATGATATTTAAAAGTTATTCTAATAGGAGAAAAAGTTTTATGTAGATAATCAAAACCTTACAACAACTTATATACATTTCGGAGGAGGATCTTTCAAGAGGGTGGAAAAATTTAGGACATGCCCTAAGCATAGTGATAACAAAGGAAAAACAAGGAAACATTGAAATGACGGACAACTACTTGCAAGTAGGGCTAAATAACAAGAAGCTTTGGTGGTTGTTAGGGAGGTGGCATCTGTGAGCTGGGAAGAAATCAGGGAGGAGATCAGCATATTATTAGAACAAGACTTGAAGCTAGCTAAGTTGGATGTAGTGAGGGCATTGTTACATTGCCAGAACAAGGAGGAAACTAGGATGCTTGTGTAAGGAAAGAATAAATCAAACACTGTGGAATGGAGGGTTGCAAGCTGGCATGAGGAAGAAATGTCGGATGGAATGAAAATCCACTCTAGTAGAAGTTGGATAGGATTGGAAGGAATTCCTTCCTTCAAATGGTCAATAGCAACAATGTTGAAGAATGTGGAGTAGTGTGGTGGCTTATTGGATTTGGAGGTGGCAAAAGAGACATGGGAGGGATTGAACTTGGAGATGATGGTGATGAAGGGAATGGGTACAAAATCTAGCTTCCTTCCAACCTTCATGAAGATCTACGAGGATGAAAGGGTTATGGAGTTAAGATTGTTTGAACAGGGCTTTGTCATGCCGAAAAAGTTTTTGGACAACCTCTATATTTTTCCTTTTTTCCTTCACCCTCTTGACCTCTAGGCAACTTTTCTTCTCCAAATCAATTTGAAATTGTTCTGATCAATTTAACATTTTTCATGGAGATCTACGAGGATGAAGGGGTTATGGAGGTTCGTCCTATCAGTCTTATTACAAGTCTATACAAAATTATTGCCAAGGTTTTGGCAGATAGACTCAAAGGTGTTATGGTGAGTACAACTTCCGAGAACCAAATGGCGTTAATTCAAGCTAGACAAATCACGAATGCAGTACTAGTGGCTAATGAGCTGGTGGAGGACTACAAAGGTAAGAATAAGAAAGGGGCGGTGGTACAAATTGATATGGAGAAAGCTTATGATAAAGTGGACTAGGAGTTTCATGGTTTTGTTCAAGAAAAGAAGGGTTTTGGGACAAGTTGGAGGAGGTGGATACAAGGGTGTTTAAGGTCAGTCATTTACTCTATTATCATAAACGGAAGGCCTAGAGGTAAGATAGATGTGGTGAGGAGTCTAAGACTAGGCGACCTGTTATCTCCCTTCTTGTTCACGTTGGTGGCAGATGTAATGGGTAGAATGTTGGATAAGGGGATGGCAGCTGGCTTGAGTTGGGGCTTCGTGGTTGGAGAGGAGTGAGTTGAAGTCTCTCACCTACAGTTTGCTGACACACTCTTCTTTTCTTGGATGGAGATGAGGAGAATATTTTGGATGCTTTCAGGGTGGTTCAATGCTTCTGCTGGTGCTCATGAATGCGCGTGAACATTTCCAAAACGTGCATTTCGGGGATATTGACGAGTGGTGATTGGTTGTTTAGGATTGCTCTGGGGATGGGTTGTGATTAGGGAGGATGGCCATTAAAGTACCTACGGATGCCCTTAGGAGGTAATCCTGGGTTGCATTCTTTTTGGGAGCCGGTGATTTCAAAGGTGGCCAAGTGGTTGGAAGGGTGGAAGAGAGCTTGCCTCTCGAAAGGGGGGAGACTTACATTGATTAAGTCAGTGTTGAATGCTTTGCCTACTTATTTCTTGTCTGCGTTTAAAATCCCTAGGAGAGAAGCTAATCAGATTGAGGTGTTGATGTTGATGAGGAGCTTTCTCTGGGAGGGGATGGAAGGCGGCCATGGAACTCACTTGGTGGATTGGAAGCAAGTGCAGGTTTGAAAGGATTTAGGAGGCCTTGGATTGGGAATATAATAGCAAAGAAGAAGTCCTTGGGCCGACAAATGGTTGTGGAGGTTCCCTTGGGAGCAAGATCGGTTATAGGGGAGGGTTATCAGAAGCAGACAAGGGATGCATGCCAATGGGAGGGTTGCGAGGATTAGAAGGCAGTCGACGTACAGAAGTTTGTGGAAGTTCATTCATTCTTTGTACCATTGTTATGTCCTGCTCACTAGGTTGAGGCTGGGGAAAGGGGATGTGATTCGTTTCTGGGAAGATGTATGGTGGGGTACGGAGGCATTCTCAGAGTTGTTTTCGAGACTGTATAGACAATATGAGGGCACAATCGTGTCATATCCTTCTTCGTGGACTAGGGGTTGGATTCCAGTTCAGTTAGATGGAATCTCCAGTCGAGGTCGTTGGGTGGTCCAAGATGTGAGGAGGAAGAGAGAAGTCTTTGGGAGTTGCTTAGGGCCATTTTTCTGGAGGACACGAAGAACAAAATTGTGTGGCTGAATGACTCTTTTGGGGAGTTTCTCTTCCAAATCCTTCTTTGTCTGTGTTGGCGAAAGTGTGGAAGGCTCCTATTCCGTTCAAAGTAAAGTTTCTCGCTTGGGTGGTGTCAAAAGGAAAAGTTAATGTAAGAAAAACTCTTCAAAAATGATTTTCGAATCATTATCTCTCCCCTTCGGTTTGTTTCCTTTGTAAGCATCACATTGTGTCTGTTGCCCATTATTCTTCAGGTGCCCTCTCTCACCAAGTGTGGGCTAGGTGGAGGAGGCATTTCCCTATTTTCCAGCAAGTCAGCAGTCAGGAGGCTCAGCTTAGTGCGTGTCCATTTTGGAAGGGAATCCACCCCAAGTGGAGGGCTCATTGGTTACTGGCTCGCTTAGCTATGGTTTGGTGCCTTTGGAATGAAAGGAATGTTAAGACTATTTGAGTAAAAGTTTCTCTCTCCAAATGCGATATGGGAGGATTCTAAGTCTCTGACGTCGTTTTGGGTCAGCCATAGCTCCTTGTCTCTCTTGGTTACTCTATCTTTGATTGGGTACGGGGATGGGGAAACATGTTGTAGAGGTCTGTGTTTGGGGGGGGGGGGGGTTTAGTGTCTCTTTTTTACTTTTGCTTCATTCGTCTTGTGGCGTTTGGGTGGTCGTGCCTGTTGTATTGCCTCTATCTTTTCTATTTAATAATATTTCTTTGTTTATTTAAAAAAAAAAGACCTAATAGAGACAACAAGATGGCAGAGAGTAGAGAAGGTCAATGATGGGGATTGGTGGTGTAGAGACAAATAGTGACCGAGGGAGACCAGAGAAGGATGTTAGAAGCGTGTGATGGGACAACACGATGCTGATGAGCAGAGAGGAGGAGAAGATGGCACATGGCAACAGGCATGGCAAGGCTAAGATTGTGGATATGGGCCATCCTTAGTTGGCCTGTTTCAATCCGACCAAAGAATAGATTGTGTTGAGAATGCGAGCCCTTAAGCAGGCCGTGAAAGGGTTGGAAATATGGGAGTCCTAAGAGAGAAAATCAAATAGAAAGGTGACATATGGGCCCATTGGAAGCGCATCTCATAAGGGGCTTAAAACTTATAGCAAAAGGAAAGGAGTGTTTGTAAGCCCAAGGGGGCTTGTTGGAAAAATAGGCAGGTCAATGCTGAGATTTCAGCCCAATCTGAGAAAGAACAAGACAGTGAGGACAAGGATGTTACTTCAACTGAAAATGAGGAAGAGTTGGAAGCGTTTGTTCTTGAAATGCAGTTTGAAGCAAACATTGCAGGTGATGACAAATAACAGGAGGAAGGCAATGAAGAAGAGGAAGACAAATATGAAGTAGAGGAAGAATCAGAATAGGGTGACAAGCTAGAACACCCAAAAAAGGTACACTTTGTTATACTCGTTCCTTCCTCAACCCAACCTTCCCTCCCTTCTTGTCCTTCTCCTTTGATTCAACCTCATAAGCTGAAAAAGGATGAAACTGAGAAAGGAAAATTAGTACAGGGAGAAAACTCTGAGAGTTTCAGAAAAGAATTAGAAGAGAATGGCAAAGAGGAAAGAAATGGAAGAAGAACGGAAAGGTGGGAGGAGGAAGAGCTAACGCAGATGAAACAAGTTTTGCAGATGATAGATTTGGATTTACTCAGGCTGAGCGAAGAAGAACAGTAAAATGATAGCTAGATTTGGGGTGGTTAATAGTTCAGATGATATTTTTACTTGGAATATCCGTGGTTAAACAGAGGGCTAGCTTGGACAGGTTTCTTTTCAATAATGGATGGGAAGGTTTATGGAGAGTGATTAAACAGAGGGCTCTTCATAGATATACCTCTGATCACTGTCCGCTCCTGAGTGGAGAGAAGATTAATCATTGGTGGGAAAAGATTCAGCTTCAAGGGTGGCCTGGATATGGCTTTATAAGGAAACTGAAAAGTGGAAAGTGGAGGTGAAAGGAATAGAGTAGAAAAAATAAGCAGATGGAGGAGATAAGTAGAATAGACCTAGAAGGAGAGTTGCAGGAGCTTCTGAACAGATTGCTAAGGGGGAATGGGAAGAGGAGCAAGTCGAGAAGAAAAGAGATCAGTGGCGAGATTTATGAAATGGACAAAAAGGAAGAGAGAATTGCTAGACAGATGGCCTAAATTAAGTAGGCCAAGGAAGAGGACATTAAACTAAATTTTTCCACAAAATTCTTTTTATGAGGAGGTTGAGGGGTATATCTTTAGGATTGAGGATAAGAAGAAGGGTATTGTAGAAGATCCAGAGGAAGTGAAGGACATTATAGTGGACTACTTCAAGTAGTTATCTAATAAATATAAACAAAGTAAGGTTAAAGTTGAAGGGTTGGATTGGAATGGGATAAGGATGAAGAACCACAAAATTCTGTTTATATTGAAATTGAAGTATGTTGAATTCAATTTAAATCATTTATAAATCTATTGACCTGAAAAAAGAAAAAAAAAGTATTAGGTACGAGTAAATAATGTAAAATTTATGAGAGCACAGCGAAAGAGCGGAATGATCACATTTTTTAGGGTCATGAGAAGGACATTTCTGGTTGTTTGGAGAGAACTCTTTTTTGTTTTTTTGTGTGGTGGGGGGTGGGCGGTATTCTGTCCTTGGGTCTTGTGGTTTCTCTGTTGAGGGATTGGAAACAGATTTTGTATTGTCTTGAGTTTCATTTCCAGATTCTGAATGCATTTTCCTGTAGAACAATACGTCTTTTTTTCTTGTGCATTAAGGTATTTTTAAGAAATACTAGAAAAATAAATTTATGAAATCAGACAAAAGTGGCTTTCTGCTTTGTACAACAAGGTTACAGACAAAAACAAAAAATACTTTTGGTAGAAAATATGATCCGCCTTTGGATACATGGTTAGGTTGTTAATATTAATTTTTGTCCATACCCATTTATCTCTATACCACTTTTTACCCTGCCCTTCCCATGTTGTCAAAACTATTGGTTTTAGTGGAAATCATATGTGAATGAGGATCGGGTTGTTGTTGTTGTCATTTTTTTTAACTTGATGAAATTAACTTTTGCGTTTGCATTTTAGAGGGATTGTAGTTGTTGTTTGATTCCTAATTAATTAGACAAAATGAATAGATATTGAGATGTTGATATCTATATTTTCTTCAATTTTCTATCCAATTTCTATTTTCTCAGTTTATTTCTCGTCCAAACATTTCTGATTTTTCTGTAATACTTTTTAAATTTTGTTTAAAATTGGTTTATGTCTAGATATCTTTTGCTTTCCTTTTGTGCAGGTACTGTTGTTCGAATGCTTGAAGCTGTAATGGCTGTTGTTCCTGTTGAGAAGCTTGCTGTTCATTTCCATGACACTTATGGGCAATCTCTTTCTAACATTCTGATTTCCCTTCAAGTAAGTTTATTAGTAATCTCTTGAGAAAGTTTACAAACAGAAGACATAGCTAAATCTTTGTATCTATTCATATCATCTTTTTTTCTCCTAGTTGATGTCTTCTCCTGCAAAATTTTGTGAGTAAAGTTTTTTGGAGGGGGTGAGGAGTCTCTTCTCTACAACTGGGATAATCTTAGCAATCAGCATCGTATCTCTATATAAGAGAAGAATAGGCCAGAAGCTATAAACATGATTTTTTTTAGGAGTAAATTATATTTAGTTGATTATAATAGAAACACTGTACAGTCATTGAATATTCCCAATGAGCTCCAATAGAACCTCAAGACCCAACTTTGTCATGGAAAATGATCACTTAAATTAAGCAATGACCCAAATTTTAATTGCCAACCCACTATTGGCATGCCTTTGCCCCCAACAAAATGGATAAACCCACGCATCAGCCAATGACTTGGTACTATCCCAAACTTGCTTACTGTTCCTATGATTTTTATGAAACATTCTATCATTCCTTTTGAGCCACACCCAAATAGTATCAGAAAAGTTAATCAGACCCGTTTCGGTCTCTTTTTAGAGAGGTTGGCAATATGAGAAAGTGAACCTTTTCAGATCATTTGGAACCAAATAGCACCTGCTTGAGAAGGATGACCACTTACTCCATTTCCTTATTGGGAATCAACATGTGAAGGATTATGCTTAATACTTTCTTCCATCCTGCATGCAAATAAGATAGCAATGGAGGGCAATACACTATGTGAGTGCATTTCAGGACCCTAAGGCCCACCACGGGTCACGGGATGCTTGGGAGATTGGCAAATGGAGCAAGACTTTGAAGCTATTGGGCAGAAGAGGAGAAGGCCAAGGTGCAAGCAGTCACTTGTACCTCACCGGGACACCCATGTTGTGGTGTTGTAGGAGACACACCGACCTCAAGCAGGGCACTTGCACCGTTCACTTATGGGACGAATTTCAGTGTGAGCTGAATTATCCAGAGAATTTGGTGTAGAAGAACCTTAAAACATCACAGGTATTGGTTATTCTGTGAGCAAATGAGCCAATTCAAAATCCGAACCTTTGATGGGACTTTGACTTGCCAGATGCCATGGCACTGTGGAAAAGATTGAAAAGAGGGAGAGTGCATATGCATATAGGATCAAAAAGGATTTGGTTGTAAAAGATCCATTGGTGGCAGTACAACTCAGACTGCTTAGGGTATGGGACAACCTAAGTGGGTTAATGGTATTAAGATGTTTAGGATTTCACTAAATTCTCTGATGTTAATGCACTTCAAAATTAAATATTCCAAGAAGGTGAAGATGTGGGAGAAGCATGAAATAAGTTATAAAGGTGTGGATAAGAGTCAGCCAACCAGGAATTACTTAGGCTGGGGTCTTTCCAAATGAAATTCATCTCATTACCAATCCTAGCCCTCATGTGCTCCATAAATTGTGGAACCAGTGAAGAGATGAACTTTCAAGGACATTGATAGGCTGACCTACACCACCTTTTCCTTCCCCATTACCAACCTTTGACAACTAACAACTACTGTTCTTGCTTTGTGTAAGTTAAACTTAGAGAGGCTCTGGCTCCATGAAGTAACCTAAGGCCAGTTAATGCATAATGCCTTGTTTCTCAACTGAATTTGCCAATCCCTAGGTTACCCTTCTCCACCAGCTTTTGCACTACAACCCACTTGATCATAATGACTGAACAAGAACCAATTTTCTTTTTCCACTGAAAATTCCTAAACTTGCTCTCAATTTTATCAGCCTTGTTGGAACCCAAAATTTAAGATAGATAATATGATGGCAAAGCTGCCAACACTGAATGCATGAGTGTCAATCTGACCCTTTGACAAGAATGCTTACCTTCAAAGGTAAACCTCAGGTATGTCATTGGCCAGACACCAATTGAACATCCTACTCTCTTTCCCAAGGATGACGACAACCTGCCTCCATCTTAATTCCAGCCAACTGACATTTCACTAAGTAGTTAGAAGTACAGTCCAAACCAATTAATTTTTGTTGATTTGAAGCTGATATTAATGCAATCCAGGACTATCCAATCATTCAATTTTAATTGTTATTAATCTAGTCCAACGTCATGGGCTTATGTGTGGAATCATGCATATTTAAGTGCATTTTCAAAAATATATAGAACATTTTTGAAGTATAAGTTCTACACTCTTTTTTTCAACCTTTAACCAATCTAAAAAAAATCCTTCGATACTCAATTCCCATCAAGAGTAGGTACTACCTTCATTTTATTATCTAGCTTCTTGTGCTGATTTCTTCTATGCCTTTCAGCTGTGAATCATCTGAAATTTCAAATTCTGTAGTGCTGGAATCAGAATTAGAAATGTCTAAAATTTTGATTGCCCTTCCCTAGGTCTATGCTGGTCATTCCTTTTTGCGATTGGCCTTTGCTGACCCTGTTCAGCTCTATTCATGTTCACAATCCATCGTTCATGTTGTCCATGGGGCACACTTCATGTTAGTTTCAACAAATTGCTGAGTTATAGCCAGCTCTGTTCATGTTCACAATTCATCGTTCATGTTGTCCATGGGGCACGCTCCATGTTAATTTCAACAAATTGCTGAGTTATAGCCACCTTAAAAGTCTCTGCACATCCTCCATGAAGTGTTTTATCCCAGCTATTGAACCCTTAACAGCTGTGATCCTGTGAGGCAGTCCATTTAAGGATCCAAACACTTTTTAATCTCTCTCTCTCTCTCTCTCTCTCTCTCT
>JAJIYU010003709.1:0-26049 GCA_030144865.1 Tinospora cordifolia
AGAGATGATGCAGAGGGCGGTGGAGCAGGCTATGAGGACCCTGCAGCCATCAGCATCTACACAGCCATCGGCACCAGTACAGCCACAGGTGCAGCCACAGTTACCGACAGAGCCACTGGCATAGGCTCAGCCTCAGACACATCAGGGGTCTGCATCCATGGAGGCAGTGCCACAGAGTCAATTCGCAGGTTTCGACAGGGAGCAGAAGGATCTTCTGGTAGAGTTCCAGAAGTTGCGTCCCAGTACATTTGAGGGGACAGGCGAGTATATGCTAGCAGACAGATGGTTTTCTGAGATGAATAAGCCCCTGGACGCTATGGGGGCAGTTGGGCCCAAGGCAGTGGCACTTGCCGTACATCAGATGGTAGGACCAGCCTACCATTGGTGGGAGATGATTATAGCTGATTCCACCATTGATCACTCAGCTATGTCATGGGAGGACTTTAAGATTCACTTTTATAATAAGTTCTTCTCCACGACTAGACAGAAGCAGCTGCAGTCAGAGTTGGTCCGATTGGTGCAAAGAGGCATGACTGTTACAGAGTATGAGCAGAGATTCACTGAGCTATGCAAATTTGCTCCTACTTTGTTCACTGATGAGCAGTCTAGGGTGGACCGCTTTGTTGAGGGATTGAGGATTGAGATTTGGAAGATTGTGGCATCGCTTAAGCTGACGACTTTACTAGATGCATTGGAGAGAGCTCAGATAGTTGAGAGGGAACTAGAGTTGGAGCAGACACAGAGGGGTAAGAAGAGGACCCGGCCAGACCAGTTTGCGGGATCTTCTCAGGGGAGACCGAGTGGTTAGGGGACACAGAGAGCATCCTAGGCACAGCGATCGACACAGACTCGAGATAGGCGGCAGAGACAGGCATCTCATCCCGACCAGCCTGTTGATGCACGTAGAGAGGAGACACGGAGGAAGGGGTTATGCTACATATGCCACCAGGGGGGACACATGGCTAGATCTTGTCCTACCGTAGCAGTGACTCCTACACCTCAGCCATGACCATAGACTCGAGCTCAGACAGCTCTCACACAGCAGAGACCACAGCCACAGCAACAGACTCAGGCTCGCTTGTATGTAGCCAATAGCCAGACAGATCCCACCCCAGCGGTGGAAGGTACGTTCTTGTTGTTTGGCGTTGTTGTGCAGGTGTTATTTGATTCAAGTGCTACTAGATCTTTTATCTCCGAGGATATTGTGAATAAGTTACAATTGGTGACGAGGCCTTTGACTAGATCTTTGGAGGTGGTCACGCCGATCGGTGATACTGTGAGTTTGAAGAAGAGATGTAGATGTGAGCTCAGTTTTGGAGATCGGCTGATTTCAGTGGATCTTTACATGCTGCATTTTGGGGACTATGATGTGATACTGGGGATGGACTGGTTGACCCAGTATCAGACACAGATTGACTGCCAGAGACGAAGAGTTATCATCAGGTTGCCATTGGTGAGTTGTTTAGGATTGATGGGGACATACAGAGGGTGCCGAGAAGTCCTATGTTAGCCCTTTTGTATGTTGTTAAGCAAAAAGAGGATTTCAGACAACTTTTAGTAGAAGAGGATGCAGAAGGGACTAAGGAGATTCAGGGAATACCTATGGTATGTGACTATGTTGATGTGTTCCCTGATGAGTTACCTGGACTTCCGCCACACAAGCAGATTGAGTTTAAGATTGAGCTGCATCCTCGTACAAATCCCATAGCTATTCCACCATACAGAATGGCACCTATGGAGCTAATAGAGATGAAGACACAGTTAGACGAGCTTTTGGCGAAGGGTTTTATTAGATCGAGCGAGTCGCCCTGGGGAGTTTCGATCTTATTTGTTAAGAAGAAAGATGGATCCATGCGCTTGTGTATCGACTATCGGAAACTGAATCATGTTACCATCAAAAATACGTATCCGTTACCAAGGATCGATGACCTCTTTGATCAGTTGAGAGGGGCACAGTACTTTTCTAAGATCGATCTGAGGTCCGGTTACCACCAGTTGAGGATTCGGGAGTCGGATATACAGAAGACGACTTTCAGGACGAGGTATGGTCACTTTGAGTTTACAGTGATGCCTTTTGGGTTGACTAATGCCCCAGCCGCATTCATGGATCTCATGAACAAAGTCTTTAGCCAGTTCTTGGATCAGTATGTCGTAGTTTTTGTGGATGACATTCTGATATTTTCCCGTACCGAAGCTGAGCATGAGCAGCAATTGCATATAGTCTTGGAAATCTTGAGGAAGAACCAGTTATATGCTAAATTTAGCAAGTGCGAGTTCTGAATGAAGGAAGTCAAGTTTCTTGGCCATATAGTCTCAGCTGAGGGGATATCAGTGGACACAGAGAAAGTGCAAGCAGTATCTGACTGGAAGCAACCCACCATAGTTACAGAGATCAGAAGTTTTCTTGGGTTAGCTGGGTACTACCGCAGGTTCACTAGGGACTTCTCTAAGTTAGCGGGTCCAATGACGAAGTTGACCAGAAAGGGAGAAAAATTCATTTGGAATGACAAGTGTGAAGAGTCATTTCAAGAGTTGAAGAGACGGTTAACTTCGGCACCATTTTTGATCACACCTACCCATGGTGTAAAGTACACCCTATGCACAGATGCATCACTCAATGGGTTGGGTGCAGTCCTGATGCAGGAAGGACAAGTAGTGGCTTATGCTTCACGGCAGCTGAAGCCACATGAGCAGAATTACCCCACACACGATCTGGAGCTTGCAGCGATCGTGTTTGCACTTAAGATCTGGAGGCATTATCTTTATGGTGAGAACTTTGACTTATATTCAGACCATAATAGCCTCAAGTACATCTATACTCAGAAGGAACTGAATCTTCGCTAGAGGAGATGGCTAGAGTTCATGAATGATTATGACTTTCAGTTGTATTATCATCCAGGCAAGGTGAATGTGGTGGCTAATGCGCTTAGCAGAAATTCTAGCCGTAAGGATGAGGAGATTGCACAGATGTATTAGCTGATTAGTCAGTATGATCTGAGTGTAGATACAGATGAGAGACAACCCTATTCGTATGCGGTTATTTGCCAGCCAGATATTTTACGCCAGATCAGGGAGGAGCAGAGCACTAATACATAGATTTCAGATCTAATTGAGGGCGTCAAACAGGGCAAGCATACAGACTTTTGGCTTGATTCAGATGGTGCATTGAGATTGGGGGATAGACTCTGTGTTTCTAGCTCTGGACAGGCGAAAGGTACCCTACTGGATGAGGTACACCAGACCAGGTATACTATGCATCTAGGTGGGGACAAGATGTATCAGAATTTGAAGAAAACCTTCTGGTGGAGAGGGATGAAGCGATACATTGCTCAGTATGTCTCCCGGTGTCTAACTTGTCAGCAGGTGAAGGCTGAACATAAGAAGCCATCAGGATTGTTACAGCCACTTCCAATACCAGAATGGAAGTGGGACAGTATTGCGATGGACTTCGTCAGCGGCCTGTCGAGAAGTTTAAGAGGGGAAGACACTGTATGGGTCATCGTGGATCAGTTGACGAAGGTAGCGCACTTCTTACCTATTCGATCTACTGATACAGTGAGTAGACTGGGTGAGCTATATGTTCGAGAGATAGTGAGACTGCATGAGATTCCCAGGACTATAATGTCAGACAGAGATGCCAGATTTACGTCTCAGTTCTGCCAAAGCTTACAGAAGGAATTGGGAAGTAGACTCACTATGAGTTCAACATTTCACCCCCAGAAAGATGGGCAGTCAGAGAGGGTCATTCAGATACTTGAGGATATGCTTAGGGCATGTGCCATGGACTTCAAAGGCAATTGGAGGAAGCATCTATCGTTAGCTGAGTTCGCATATAATAATAGTTATCAAGCGAGCATTGGGATGGCTCCATTTGAGGCACTCTATTGCAGACCCTGTAGATCACCATCTTGTTGGGCAGATTTTGAAGATCAAGTATTCACTGGACCCGAGTTGATTGAGGAGATGAGCTTGCAAGTGAAGCAAATCCAGAAGAGGCTAGCTACAGCACAGAGCAGATAGAAGAGCTATGCTGACAGAAGGAGGAAACCCCTAGAGTTCCAGCCAGGTGATCGGGTATTCCTGAGAGTTAGTCCACAGAAAGGGATCCGAAGTTTGGAGTGAAGGGGAAGCTAGCCCCACGGTACATCGGTCCGTTTGAGATCATCAGATGGGTCGGTGCATGCGCTTATGAGATAGATTTGCCGAACAAATTCTCCTCAATATATAATGTGTTCCACGTTTCGATGCTTCGGAAGTACGAGCCAGATCCTTTCCATGTCATTCATTGGGAGGATATTGTACTTCGAGAGGATGCTACTTACAATGAGCCAGCTGTCAGGATTCTTGATCGTAGGGTGCAGAGTCTCAGGACTAAGGACATACCCCTAGTCAAAGTCCTATGGAAGCATCATAACCTGGAGGAGGCAACCTGGGAGTTAGAGAGTGAGATGCAGCAAAAGTACCCAGATCTCTTCGCCAGGCCTGAGTGAGTGGACGCATTATGTAGGTACGTTCTATCTAAATTTCGAGGACAAAATTTCTTTTAAGGGGGGTAGATTGTAACACCCCAAAGTTTTTAAATGCACACAACTTGAAAATAAATTTTTAAAAATTATGAAATAAATATAAATATATGGGAAAACATGTTTTAAATGACTATTATATGATATAGTATGGAAATAAATTAATTTTGGATGTTTAAAACTGGAAAAAATGTTGAAAAACACATGGAAAAAGTGGGCACCATGCTGGTGACCGCGGTCACCAGAGAATGACCGCGGTCATCAGTGCGAAATCTTGAAAAAAATCAGGTCCAAATGGTGACCGCGGTCCGTAAAGTGTAGACCGTGGTCATTGCACGAAATTTAACCCGTTTTGAGCCCTAAATCCGTCATTTCACGCATAGCAAGTTTTCGAGTTGAGCCAGAATTCTAGAGAGACGATCCAGAGCTGATTCAAGGAAGAGCTGAGGGTCTAAGGTAGGAATCTGAACTTTTAAATCATTTAAGTTTTAATTCTATCGATTTATTCAGATTTCGTATAGATTGCATAAAATGATCCGGAGCCCTATGAGTTCGGATTTTCCTTCTAAACTGATAGATTATCGATCTAGAACTGAATTCTGGAGGTTTTGACAATTCATTTGCAGTTTTAGACGATTCTAGAGGAAAGTTGCATATCTGGAGGATTTCTAGAGGGTGCAAATCGCTTGATAGGTAATAAAACCTAATCTATTCCTCTTTTGAAGTGATAGTCAGTTCTAAATATGTTCTATTCTTAGTTTAGAATGCGTTGACTATAATTTCATATTTTTGTGAGGAGAAATGGAATTTTGGATTTTCTCGATGTTTGTTGAAGAGGGATATCTGAGGATTTGGACTGAATGACGTGATTTAATCATTTCAGCCTGTGGATTTCGAGCGTGATCCTCGTGAGTAGGCGCAAGGGTCGTCCTGTGATATCAGGTGGGCGGGATTCTCTTGCTCACTAGTATTATGTAGGCTTGAAGTTCAGGGCATGATGTTTGTGTAGCCTAGGATGTTAGATGCATGCTAGGGTGTGTAGCATGTTTGAATGCTTCGATTGGTGATTGAGCATAATGTCCGGTTATATGCTTTCATTATTTGTTTGAATATGCGGCACAATGTCTGGTTAATTATGTCATTTGCTATATGATTTAGTTATCTTGAATGCTGATTGGGTATGGAATGAAACCTGTTGAAACTAAAGAAAACTAAATTAAGATTAAAAATCAACATACCGGAGCGATGGTAGGTATCCGTCGACGACTCGTGGACGTGGCCGTATTTGTCGCACGACTTCTTCTGGATCCCATCGTTGATGTTCCTAGCGAAGCCTCCTGCGAAGGCTGATAGTTTCCTCGGACGGGCGAGCATTAGCTGTACACCATTGCTCCCATTCTTGGACGATGTGCTAGGATGGATTTTCCCAGCCACTAGGGGAACACTGGGAGTACGGCTCTTTCAGTTTTAGGATACAACAAAACAAATAACTGTGTGAAATGCTTAATGTAATGAAAATGTGTGCATGTTTTGGATTTCTGGTTTATATAATGCTAGTGATGTGTAGGGATGATCCACCGGGCTCTCGAGCTCACCTCATTTTCTTTCACAGGTACTCGCGGAGGTGGAGTACCCTAGTTGACCATGGACTCAGGGTTGGTTTGATGGTCTCGCTGGGAGATCACCATTGGAGTTGTGTTTTAGTTTTGTTGAAATTTTCACTGATCATTTATATGTTTTGAATAGGCCATGTGGCCAAATATTTCTTTTTGGAAACTATTGTATATTTCAGAATTGTTTCAGGACTTTGGCTCGGTGAGCCTATTTTTTATCACAGTTTTGAGATGAATTTTATGAGGTTACTTTCAGAAACTATTGTCATGTATATGATAGTTTTACTTGAGCCTTGATAGATGGGTTGATGTTTTGATGGTTTCCGCTACAAAGATTTGCTTTCCATTGTTGATATTTACTGTGAAAAATCCGGTGAAGTATTTGAAAACTATTTTCTGAATTATGATATTCATCGATAAACATAGTAGCATGTTTATCAGGATTTAAATAGTTTTTCTCATTTGCTGAAAATTGAGACATTGGGTTTAGTGTGTAGAAAGAGGTTGGCAACCCCGGACTGCCGGCGAATCAGCCCCTCAGAGAGATAGAGAGTCCCGCGTGCACAGCAGAGAGCTGATGGGAGCGCTAGTAGAAGCGCTAGCCCCACGTGACGGGCGCATGTGGACTCGGGTTCTGGTCCGGGGGGTCGGGGGGTGTCACAGGGTAGTCTATGATAGTCTTTGATGGTTTATTGTGGTGTATGTTGCTCTATTTTTGTTTATGGTTGTTGATAAACTTAATTATGACTATGAAAGACTAACATATTATGGTTTATGATAGTTTATGGTGTCTATGATAGTTTATGAATGACTGTCTATGTTGGTTTATCATAGTTTATGATGGTTTATCAAGGTCTATGGCCTATGAACTAACTTAAGCCCATAAAAGACCAACACAATATTATCTTTGGGACTATGTGTTGGCCTATTAATGTCTATAGTTGTTGATGAATTTGCTTAAACCTGTGAAACCTATATCGACCATGATAGACCATGATAACTACCATAGAACATCATAAACCATTATAAACCATCTTCAGCCGTAATATATTAGTCTTTCGTAGGCTTGTGTAAGTTCATCAACAATTATTGACATCAATGACCATTATAGACTATCATAAACCACTATAGACCATTAGAAACCATTATGGACCACCAAAAATCATTATTGACTACCAAAAACCATTATTGACCATAATGATTAGTTTTTCAAGGGTTAAGTAAGTTCATTGACAACTATAGACATCAATAGATCACCAAAAGCTATTTTAAACCATCATAAACCAATGTAGAACATCATAAGCCATCTTACTCAAGCCTATGTAACACCTTGTCATTGCAGTCTATGATGGTTTATGGTGATTTGTATTGATGCTCATGGTTATATGTTAGTTTATTGATGTTTAAAGTGATTAATGACCTTACTTAAGGCTTAGGAAAAACCAACATAGTGTCTATTATCAATGATAACTTATGTTGGTCTATTGATGTCTATCGATGTAAATGAACTTGCTAAAGCACATAAGACCAACAAAGATCACCATAGACCATCATAAACACTCATAAACATCATATACTACTATAAACTATCATTGACCATACCAAACCACCGTAAACATTCATAACCATCATGAACGACTATTGGTGATCAATTACCACAATGCATTGGTCTTTCATAAATTTAACTACGTTCATTGACAAATGCAAGAGTCAGTAGATTATCGTTAGTCATTATAAACCACTGTAAACTATCATAAACCACTATAGACAACCATAAACCATCACGTATAACTAAGACCATCATCAACCATGATATGTTGGTCTTTCATATGCTTATGTAAGTTTATTGAAAACTATAAACATTAATAGGCCACCATATACCACTAAAGACCCCACAAACAATTATATATCACTATAAACAAACATATACTACTATAGGCCATCATAGAACAACCTACTTAAGGTAATGAAAAACCACCACATTGTCGTCTATGATGATTTATAGAGGATGATGATGCTCTATAATGGTCTATATTGATGTAATGTAGATTATGTTAAGCATATGAATACTATAAATTGCCAATAAACTTAGTTAAGCATATGAATACTATCACATTGTTGTCTATCATAGTCTATGGTGGGTTCTTGTGATCTATGATAATTAATGATTGTATATGATTGCCGATAATGGCTTCTAATAGCCTATTGAAGTCTATAGTTGTCAATGAGCTTACTTACACCAATGGAAAACCAACTAATTGTGGTTTATGAAGGTCAATTTCAGTTTACGATGGCTTATGATGCTCTATGGTGGTCCATGATGGTTAATAAATGTTTATGTTGGCCTATGATAGTCTATGTCAGTTTATCATGGTTAATGATGGCATATGAACTTAATTAAGCCCATGAAAGACCAACACATTTTTATGTATTATTGACTATATTTGTCTATTGTTGTCTACGGTTGTCAATAAACTTGTTTAAACTTATGAAGTTGACATAGACTGCAATAGACGATCATTAACCACTATAGACCACAATGTGTTGACTTTTCATAGGGTTAATTTCATTGACAACTCTAGTTATTAACAAACCACCATAGACTAACATAAACTACTATAAAACATCATAAACCACTATAGACTATTGTAGACCATCAATGACCATTATTAACCATCATATACCATAATGTTTCTATAAATTTTTATGTAAGAATATGATGGTCTAAGATGGTCCATTATGTGCTAACATGGCCCATGAATTGTAACACCCCACCTCCCCGTCTCGAGCCACCTCCCTTTCATGTGCCGTTCAACTGGTGCTTCGGCCTGCTGTTGTTGCACATACATTTCTCAAGGAGCTCCCTCATGCCACATGGGGGGAGACGATGCGTGTCATATTAATTTTTTCTTTCTTTCTGTGTCCCAATTTCTATAAGACTCCTTGAGTTTTCAACTGATCAAATATATTTCATAAAATACAATTGTAAATCATTGATATATAATCAACTTCAACATTATTCATTTGAATGTGAAATTCAAAATAATTGAATATAATTCATTGACATAAAATATTCTAGAGTTACAAAACTTCATATTTGTTACAACAAAAATAACTTTAAAATTGTACAAAAAACATAAATAGTCTACAAGAAAAGACTAAGGTCCAACATGCCTTTCTTAAACACTTTATGAAGTTAAAAAAAAAGAATCTTTGAGTTTAAAACCATCTTCCAAATTTCCTAAAATGTTAGAATAGGATGGTGGACACAACACCCAGTGGATTATTCTAAATATTTAAGTCATTATTTCAACAAACAAGAAAACCATATCAAAACACTTTCGTATATTAGGCGATTCAAACAAATTTCTTTTTTATAGTTGACATTAAAACCAAAAGGACTTCTTCCTTAGAATTTCCCATTAGGTTTAGAATAGTAACCCTTGCAGGCCAGTTACCTTATTCATAACTCTATCTCAATGGTGAAGTCTTCACTTGACTACCAACCCTTCTCAACGAGACCCTTTGTATCTTCTTCAAATTGGGAAATACCCCTAGCAATTCCCCCTTACCATGCTAGTACGTGTTTAAGATCTTTGTTAATATCTTTTTAGTGATAGATCACGCAATATACGAATTAAAACAGGCATACAACATGTGAGCATAGTAAAAGGCATTCAACAGTATTCTGGGGCATTTTGCATAACATAGTTCATGTGCTCATACATATCATCTATCAATGTTCTAAATATCATGCATATTTATGGCCATATCAAATCAAATAAATCATATGCATGTAACATTCATGTTCAAAACTCGAGCACACATGCAAGCCTCATTAAAATTAAAATAATGTAGTAAAAGATAGAAACCATCTCCACCTCATGTTCATCTTCAAAATACAAGTACACATACAAGCTTTATTAAAATTGAAATAATAAATTAAAAGATACAAGTCATCTGAACCTTAGTAGTAATATTGTTTTGAAGCCTCTGTTAAATCTCTTTCAGATTTCTACAACTGGTAACCCAAATTTTTGCATCACTCCGCTATCTCAACTCCAATTACTATAAAATTTTTGCAACACTTCGTTATCTCAACCCCAATTGCTACAAAAGTTTTGCAACACTCCATTATCTCAACCCCCAACTACTTTTTAAAAACAACCTAAGAAGAGAGAAAGAATGCCAAGTGACAGGCAGATGGAAAAGAGTAAGAGCAAGAAGGACTTGTCAATTCTTGCTAGAGTGAAGAGAATGAGAGCACTATGGGCCTTTATATAGAGTTTCAGAGGTTAGGGATTGGTTGGTTTAGGTGCTCAACTAAGAGAAAAGATTTTATTTCCTATGTTGCATGCGTATGGATAAGGATTTTGCGAATACGGATTAGGGTCACACTTTCCAATTCTTCAATGCAGGACTGCATACCGCACAATGTAGGGCTGAGGTCTCCAAAGGGACCCCAATCATAAGACTGCAGTCTCGCAGTTGGGGACCATGGTCTTGTGATTTGGTTATCGCAGGATTGCAGTCCCAATTGGGAGACTGCAATCTTATGCCAAAAGACCACCTTTTTTTTGTTCCTACTTCTATTTTCTAATTCTTTTCGTTTCTATTTTCTATTATCCAAATTGCTCCAAATTTCCATAGGATTCCATGTTCCTATATTTCTATTTTTTTTATCGAGAAGCTTGCTAATTTTTTTTGCAGATCAGTGTACAAAATTTGCTATTAAATGTCACAAGGTATTTCTAAATTATCATTACATATACACATACATATGTATATTTCGAACTCTCATTTATTGGATTTCTATGCAAATTTTTGAGGTATCATTCTATAATTAAATTACACTATATTTTCATAGTTTTTCTCGAGACTTCTTTTATTCAAATAATTTCATCTAATTTTAATTTAATTTATATGCTTAGAATTTTTTTCAAAAATTCTGGATGTTACAACTTGCTCAAGCCCATTAAAGACTAACAAATTATCTTCTATGAAGGTTTATGTTAGTCTATTGTTGTTTATAACTATTAATGAACTTGCTTATGCAGATGAAAGTAATATTGTAATGACCTATATTTTTGGTGTAATTGATACATGTATTCCCATATATTTTCTTGAATTTTTAATAAAAATACATGAATTTTTTAAATTTTCTATAATTTTATCCATTAAATGGAAGAAATTTAAATTAATTGAGAAAACTCAAAATAAAGAGGTAGATAAATAAATAATGAATTTCTAGGAATAAATATAATTTTTGTGAGAAAATATGAATTTTAATGAGAAAGTATGAATTTTTGTCAGAAAATACAAATTTTTGAGGTGATTATTGAATTTTTTGGTAATTATTTGATTTTTGAGAGAAAAATATGAATTCTTGAGAAAAATATATAATTTTTGAATATATATATATATATATAAACATTAGAATTTGGATTTTATTAGGAATATATGTGATTTTAGAGAAAAACATGAAGGACAAATGAATAAAAAATAATTAGAAAAAGGGAAAAAAGGAGAGAAAAGAGGAGGAAAAGAAAAACAAGAAAAAAAGAGTAGCCCAGGCCTACGAATTCATGCATGAGCTGGGTGGCCTGTGTGGTTGGGCCATGGTGCATGGGCTTGCCCATGCGCCAGCACACTCCTTTGTCTCTCTCTTTTCCTCTTTTTTCCTCCATTTTTCAAAAATTTCCTACATCAAAACCATGCACAGCCCTTGGTTTTGGGCCATGGTTTGGCCACCCGGTGCCATTCAAAAATATGACCCTGGCCAATAAGACATCTTGCATGGTAACCCATGAGCCACGTGGCAAGCCATTTGGCCATGCAAGGAGCCTCCCAATATGCAACGAAATCTAGTTTTTGAGCAGTTTTACAGTTGCAACAAGCCACCTTCAACACCCCATATCTTCTTCGTCTCAAACCTAAATTGCCTGGTATTACAACCATTGGAAAACTTTCATTTTCCTCTCTAAGATCGTGCAATCCCTTTGTCCAAAGCCATAGCCATTAGAGACATAAACAACCACCAAAATGAGGTGTTCAACATAGTTGAAAATTGGAACAAAGGAGTAGCCTTGATCCAAACTTTAGAGGGCTGGTTTTAGCCAATTTGAGATTATTTTTTGAGGTAAAAACATTCCTTTTAATCTTTGACATGTGTACTTCAGGTTTCAATCATTGGAAAACAAAAACTAGGCTCTTGAATGTGAGTTACAAGGTGCTAAAGTTGACTAGTTGCTAACTATTGCAGTAAAAAGTGTCCTTGGAACCAACATTGGAGCAACATTTGAGGTAGCTAGAGATGTCCAATTGGGCTGAAACTTGGGGTGCCTAATCCTCACATTTGAGGCTACTAAAAGGTATAACTCCTATACCATAAGCTTTTATATTCATGATTTTCTAAGAATGCTAAGTTACCTTATTGCATAGATTCTGGTACCTAGATTTCAGAAGTCTATTTGAGGCATGTTATGTGCTCAATGATTGATAAACTAACTAGGGTTTTAAAAGACTGATCGAGGTTTTAAAACATTGATCAGTGTATTAATGCATATATTGGTGTTCTAATATGTCGGGACCCCTTCCCTAGGACAAAGGGCGATCCGACCAGCACAGTGGCCCGACGAACTCATTCACCATGCCAAGTTCGCCCAACCATTGTTAAGCTTCTCCAATCTCATAAAACAAATGATATCAGAATAATTGAAAGATTCAGGGTGAAAGTAAACAAACATATGGAAAGTAATCATTATATTACATATTTGTCATGTCCAAAATACATAGTTGACCAAACATATACATGCATACCCAAACGAATGACCAACCTCTAATGAAAGGACCAAGAAAAGGGAACAGAAAATGTCAAGGAGCTAGGCGATCATCATGCCCTTTCCTTTATCAGCTACTGAAGAACCTAAAATATTAATAGAGTAGTGAGCCTAAAATCAATGTGGCTCAGGAGTAGTAAGATCAGCATGTAAACCATAACCAACATTCCAAAATAGTGCATGTATGCATGATCAGTAAAAATTATGTAATATTTGAACGCATGGCATAGTGTAAAAACAGTTATGAACAGTGCAACAGTTTCAAAAAACATCTCAAATGCATGTCAGTTAAAAACTATATCTAGGCTAGGGTTAAATCAGCAAACCCAACCTATGGTCATCATTTGATTGGGTCTAGAGTCAGGCGTACTGGCCACTAGAGCGGGTGGTGTGCTAGGTGTACCCATCGAATACCCTAACTCTGATGCTCGACCCTCAAGTGTCGTAACTCGAGCAGGTTCAGAGGCTAGGCGCACTAATCATGTGCCCTAACCCGAACACTCGGCGTTCAAGTCTAATCCCAATCACATAATATACCCTAACCGCTATGCTCAGCCCTCGAGCCTATGGTACATCTACACTTTTCAAAATCATTGAGATATATCTCAATCTCATGAAACAATTTAAGCCATGTCATTTCACCAAGTTTCATACAAGGAACAAAAGTTATAGAAAACATCTGAATCAAACTACTCACCTCGGGTCCCAGGCACCAATGTCCCATTGACAACAGGCCCAATCCCGCAGTGCTTACTCGAGCTTACATTATTTAGACTTAATTTCAGTTATTTATAGAATGTGGCTTAATTCCCTACTTGACTATTCCTAATCTGTCTCTATCGAGCCAAATCTGATTCGATCAGATCTGGTATATCAGTCAAACTTGGTCAATGAGTCAAACTTGGTCAAAATTGTTCAACATGATCAATTTTGGTTATCCTTAGTCAATTTGGGTCCAATTGGGTCAAGTTATGTCAAAATTGGGCCAATTAAGCAAAAATCCCCAAATCTCAACACTTCGCCCAAATTCAACCACTTGCTCTCTTTGCACAGTAAATTTGTTAATTTTTTTGTGACTAATCCGTTAGTCAGATTTGTACAAAACTTTTCAGATTTCATCTACACTACCTAATTCTAATTTTTGGGCACCATTTGCTATAGTTTCTAAGTGTATTAACAAGGACTATGAAATCCCATATCACATGTGATAGACTATAAAATGGTTCATCCTTTGACCCCCTTACCCAATTCAGATTGGGCTGAAATCTAGTATACACAATCTTGACATATCCAATGACCATCCACAAAATTTCAGCTCAAAATACCTACGTTTGGTTTGTCAACTAGTTCCCTACTTTTTTGTCATGTAACATATTGTTCAAAACTTCAATTTCCTATGGTTTTTCAAGTGCCTATGCATCTCTATTGCTCAACTAATTTGAGGTCTTATCATAAATATTTGATTTGTATTGCTCTTCAAAATCTCCATTTCTACACAATTTTCATCATTTATACAATTATTTTCTAAAAATTGAATAATGCATCCAAAAATTGTATTTTTCTCCCAAAAATCTCATTAATTACTCCAAAAATTTAATAATCATTTCAAAAAATCACATTCTCTTCGAAAATTATATTTTCTTTATAATTTAATGTATTTTTCTCTCAAAATTTTATTTTCTCAATTATTCAATTTTTCTTCAATAAATAATTTAAAATTAGGAAAAGTTGAGAAAATTCATGTATTTTCATTAAAACCAAATCTTCTACTTAAGTCAACCAAATCTTGTTGCGCAACCTCTTCACAACTCGATTTATGATGGACACAGGCAGCTCATCATATATACAGTTCTCTCGCAACTCAATATGCCTCCAATCGATAATGTGCGAGGGATCGGGGTGATATTTCCTCAACATAGAAATATAGAATATATTATGCACACCTGATAGCTGTGGCGGTAATGCTAGTGGATAAGCCACGAAGCCAATCCTCTCGAGGATCTCAAAAGGCCCAATATATCTCAGTGCGAGCTTCCCTGAAATCTCGAAGCATGTTTGCCCCTTGTAAGGCAAAATGTGGAGGAGGACATGGTCACCAACATCAAACTCAAAAATCCTTCTTTAGTTATCTACATAACTATTCTGCCGATCCTAAGCTGCTTTCATATTTTGTCAAATCCTCTGTATCTTCTCATTCTATTCCTGTACAAAGGCAGGGCCCAAGATTGCTCTGTTACTAGTCTCAGCCCAACAATTTGGGGATCTGCATGGTCGACCATATAACACCTCAAATGGCACCATTTGGATGCTCGACTGGTAGTTGTTATTATAAGAAAACTCGCACAAGGCTAAGTGATTCTCCCAACTACCACCAAAATCCAAAATACAAGATTGCTACATATCTTCAAAAATCTGAGTCATACACTCAGACTAACCATCAGTCTACGGATGTAAGGTTCACGTTCGTCCCCAGCTGAGCCTGTAATGCTTGCCAAAAGTGAGACCTCAACCTAGCATCTCTGTCTGATACTATAGACAAGGGAACCCTATGGAGCTTCATAATCTCTCTAATATAAAGTAGGCTCAATCACTCCTCTAAATCCTTAGTACGCATAGAGAGAAAGTGGGAAGACTTCGTCAAATGATCCACAACTACCCAAATAGTATCATGTCTCTGTTGTATGCAGGGTAGTCCTATAACGAAGTCCATAGTAATGTGTTACCACTTCTATTTCAGTATAAATAAGGGTTGTAAAGATCCACCAGGCCTATAGTGATTAGCCTTAACTTGTTGGCACGTATCACATCTCTGAATGAAGGTTGCTATATCCTGTTTCATCTCAACCCACCAATATGTGCATTTGGCCTTTTCGTACATCTTATTGGTAGTCGGATAAACAACATATCTCAAGAGATGTAGCTCCTTGAGCACAGTGCCTTAGACTAGCATCATCTGGTACCTACAGTCGTTCCCTGAACCTCAGTGTACTATTTGAATCAAGTGACCACTCCCCACAAGAAATGTCATCTTCCCAAGCCCTGAACATGTCATAGTCCCCATCGCGAGGTTGTCCCTCCGCGATCTCCTAAAACTGGACTAGTTGGATTGTAATCTGTGCACTAACTCTAGCTTCAGAAGATGACCCATGGATACTCATAATCATGGCAAAATCTATCATCATCAACTCATGAGACATGTGTCTAGCCATGCGTGCAATCTTGACTCGTCTTTGGCTTAAAGCGTCAACTACTACATTAGCCTTCCCTGAGTGGTTGTTAGCAACCCCGCAAGTGTACGGGATCGCAGTAGTAATAACCGGTAAGACCGGGTATCGTCCTCAGGGAAGAAAGGGTTGCTAATGATTTCTAATCCCAAATTTACTATTGATCACGGTTTTATCAAGACTAGATTGGATTTGGTTGACTTAATTTGAATAGTAGAAACTGATCTAAACAAAGATAATAGTTAAAGTTGAAAATTCAATAGATAAACATATCTAGGATAGTGAGTGCCGCTGCTTAGTTTGTAAATCTTCGTTGTAGTTATGAATTAGTCAATCTATGAGCTATAGCATCAATGATTAAAATCCTTTCGCAAGGTATTTCAACACTCACTAGATTTGTTTTGTCAAACCCTCTTTCAAGGCGCTCACTTAATAATCTATGTGTTTAGTCCAACAATCCCTGTGCAGCTCTCTAGATTGGTCAACAATCTCCTGATTAATCAACCGATCTAAGTCCAAATAGTGATATCCACCCTTTAGGCTTCTCTCCCGAGATAGACCAAAGTATTAAGCTCAATACATCTATGGCCAGTAGTCATAAGGCTTTAAGTCTACACAATAAAGAATAGAATCTATAACTCAGCAACTACAATTAGATATTACAAACCATGCTTTGAACATCACATCCCAGACAATAAAACTGATTAGCTAAACATAAATTCAAAGGAAATCATCAAATTAAATTCAAAGAAGCAATACATACTCCAATCTCTTAAACAATCTTCAATTCTCAATGAAAACCTAGTCTTTCATGCCCTATTAGCCGTCACTGTGATTCTTCTTTGATCTTGCCTCCTTTTCACTCTAATATCCTTTTCTATTTATAGTTTCGCACTCAAAAACCTAAAAATTATGAAAATTTTGCTAAACAATCGAGTAATTGCGGTCCATGAATTTTATGTCAAAGCCCAAAAATTCTCAATGTTTTGTCCACCGCGGTCTGTGCTGTTTCTGTGCAAATCACATTCTGGTGGCCGCGGTCTCCAGTTTATGGACTGCGGTTACCAGTGCATTATGTGCTGGTTCTGTTCTTCTGTTATTACTGTGATCTTTAGTTCTTGGACCGCAGTCTTCTAGTATTTTGTTTTGATTCCATCTCTTATTTGCCTTCTTCTGATGCATTTTTCATGTATGCTTCAACCTATATCGTGCAATACATTCAATTCTTTTCCCTGACATCATTTTCTCATAAAGGATTATCAAAACTATAGAAAACAAGGCTTAAAAGTTATTAAACAATGTAAACCCCTAACTACATGCAAGTATTGCTAATTATGCAATTCTTTACTTCTATTTCCACTTATCTCTTATAAAATGCAACATTTTGCCTATTCTAATGTTAGTTTGCTATGAAACTAACAAATACCCCCAAACTTAGACTATTGTTCATCCCCGAACAATGATTCAAACCTAAAATTATCATGTCATGCCATATATAATTTAAATTCTTTTTCATTCATCATTGTAACCTCAATTTTCCATTCCTATAGCTTATGACTCATCAACACTCTCTTAGGGCCATTCAGTTTGTCTAGATTTTTAGTTCATCTCCTATTTTTTCTCAACTTCACCCTTTCATTTGTTAGTATCTCAATCCTCCTAGACTTTGTAAGTGATTTGCAGGCACCATCCCACTCACAGAAACCATTTCCTAATACTTAAGTAAACAAACTCTCTCAATTCTCTCATCTATCTATCTTCTACTTAAGTCAAACTATAATTAGGATCAATGGTCTTTCTTTTAGGTTGTAACGTGGTCTGGCTCAAGGTACAAGTGTAATAGGAAATTTAAATCTAACTCAGGTATACACTCATAGCAATAATAAGAACCTAATTTGTTTGATTTTCTTTATATACCTTGATCATTTCTTTTCAAGCCTTTGTTTTTTTTTTCATGCATGTCTTCATAGCTCCCCCAAACTTATTTTAGTATATGTACTCCATATTGTACTCATATGTACACTCATAAAAAAGTCAAAAGTTCCGCTATCATTGACAATACTGAAATACTAAAGAAAATAAATATAACTTTTTTTTAAACTGAAACGCAAACTGAAAATATATGTATTTCAATGTGTAACATCCCCTCCTTCTTTCACATCATCAGAATAGGCAATATTAAAACCATGAGGGTACACAAATAGGTTAAATGAGATGTTGATAAAAGGATAGAGTGTTTCTATATATAATGTTTAGGTTCATAACAAGAAAACAAGCTATAAAGCTCAAAATTGGTTACAAAGGATTATAAATGCTGGGACCGGCCTTTAGGCTATGACTCAAACAATGATGGCCTACTTCATTTCCCTCCTATAATAATTCCTAAGCAGTGTTCAAGACAAATTTGATCATTTAAAGAGTCTATGGGAAATTCACTCTATTTTGTGGTTTGGTTTCTACTCTTCACTTTCCTCAGCTTTGGAGTCTTAATCTACCTAAGACTACAAAGGTCAAATTTCAGACAAACCAAGCACACAAACTGTTTGAGAGCACCCTAATTCTTTGTCTCATCACACTAAAGGAATTTTCAATTTCATAGGTTACTCAGTGAAAATTTCCAAAAATATGGCATGACTCTAGCCTAGGTGACATCTATATGCTCTATATGTTCATGTTCTAACTAATGTGCTTATGAATTATCACTAAGTGAACAATCCTAATATCTAAATGTCATGAAAGACTTTACATAGCTCTGCATGTGATATGCCAAAAATATATGCAGTTTAGAAGTATTAATGCACACAAAATATGTAAAAAAAAAAACCTTAAAGAAAAATAAACCTGATATGAATTTGAATTGAAAAATAAACCTTGAAGAAGAATTTCTTCAATGCGCACCACCAAACTTATATTGTGCCTTGTCCTGAAGTGCACATAGAGACGTAAATATCGGCAGGGTAACACATCACACATGCATTCAAAGAAAAAAAAAGAAAAAAAAATTAGTTTTGGAAATTATGGCAAAATATAGATTAGCATTGGACTAGTGAACTAACCGTCAGAAATAATGCATTAACAGAAGAAAAAGAAAAAAAACATAGGAACCACAAAGATACAAAAGTGTGATTTTTCAAAACAGACACAAGAAAAGCAAAATAAGCATCAAAACCACGGTGCTCAAAGATCTGCACCAAAGACTTCGTCCTCTATAATAAAGTTATTGAAATTATCACCACCATCCTCATCATCATAATCATCATCTTCTGCAGGGACCACTGGTGGAGGAGGCTGTACTAGAGGAGGAGGCTGTACTAGAGGTATGCAACAAGTCATCTCCATGTAAGGCACTACACAAGGGGGAGGAGGAAAAATTATTGCCATATCCGGGTCCTTACGGTGCATCCACTCCGTCATGTATGCCATCCAGTGCATCATAATGTGCTCTGTTGTAGATAGAGATGCAGTGGCGGCTGAAGAAGACTGAGGGGCATCCGCAGGGCATGTAAGAGTGGAAGCAGGATCAGTGGTAGGTGGAGGAAACTCATTAGAGGCCCTACGCCTCTTAGAAGTAGACGATGTGAGCATTTTCACCGCTATGTGATCTTTTATCTTCAATAAAGACTCTGACTTGTCCCATACTACCCCTGCCCGTCTGCATAGTTCTGTAATCAGAGTAGGGTGTGGCAGATTGGCATTAGTTCTATTTATAGCAGATCCGATAGAATTGGAGATGATCATCCCAATATTGATTGGGAGCCCCTTCATGATACAGTACACTAGCACAACTCTCTCTACAGTAACCCGATTAATAGCCAAGGAAGGAAGTAAATTAGCACAAACTAGATATAGCCACAGCTTAGCCTGGGTCTTGAATGTGGTCTTCATCAAATTCATGGGCCTGTTGTTATAACAGATTCATGAAGCCCCATCAACACACAGTGTTTGCAATACCTAATCCGGGTCAAACCTTGGTAGAAGGTTGTAATATTCGTCCGGAGTTTCTGTCGGTAAGCCATACACCTCATTAATAGCCGCTGCATTGAAAGGTACCCATTTACCCCTTACCCAAATAGATGTGCCTTCTCTATCAGGGGCATTGGCATAGAATTCTTGCACTATTGAAACCACTGTGTTGCCCGGTGCTTGAATCAATTTTTCCCAATTTCGGGCAGCTATAATGTTATCGATGCCAAACTCACACTCTTCATTCATCAACATTATTCCTCTCTTAGGAATTAGCTGCTTGTTGGACGAATAACAGTGAATCTCTGTTTTGCATTCGCTGTTCGAAATCGATTCCTATCAGATGGTGGAGGAGGATGTGCCTGTTGCTTCCCTTTAGAAGCAGGCATTTTCATTCGTGTAGGTCTGCAAACACAAAGATTAAAAGCAAGGAAAACAACAAGATACATATATAATAACATCACAACTATTCAATGAAACTTACATAACATATAGTTCATGTACCTGGTCTAAGCATTATAACATCAAAGTCATTAAATAGGGATGAAACATTGAATCTTGTATTGCTTGTGATGGTTCATGACATAAAAATCAAATGAAAAGACTCCTCATTTCATGAAACAAGTCATCCCGAGTCATAACTTACTCATAACTTACTCATAAACATGGATGTGATCAAGTCTTAGTGCAAAAATGAATCAAATAATCAGCACATTAGAAGTAAAGAAGAGAATATGATGAGTCATTGAGCAAAAATCACCATGAAAGCATTCCTAAATCATTTCAAATCATCTAAACATTCCTAAATAATCTAAACACTCAAATGAATGCAAGAAACTACTAAGAAATCACAAAGAAGAGCACTTATAATTTACTTTAAAGGGAATGAGAAGTTTGAACTCTTGAAGAGAAACCTCAAAAACCAGAGAAAAATCGGATTTTCAACGCACAAATGCTCAAAATGACCGCGATCTATCTTTTAAAAGACGCATGGACCGCGGTCCATAAGCCTCTTTTGGTTTTTAAAAATGGACTATTGAACTGTGGACCGCGGTCTGTAGTTTTACACTGTTTTGCCGACCGCGGTCCATATGTTCTAATCAATATACTACATTCTGTGGACCGCGGTCACCAGAGTGCAGACCACAGTCACTAGAGTGCAGACCGCGGTCCATATGTTCCATTGCAGAATAATGCATTTTGTGGACCGTGGTCGGCAGAGTGCAGACCACGGTCTACATAATGCAATTTTTTGTATTCTATATTTGGACCGAGGTTTGTATCTCATAGACCGCGGTCGACAGTTTGATGGACCCTTTTTAGTCAATTGTAAGTGCATAAACACAATTTCTCCCTGAAGTCTAACAAACTAAACTCAAAAATATAATCATGCAAACTCGTATAGTGGGTTGCCTCCCACTCAGCGCTAAGTTTAACGTCGTTAGCTCAACGAGGATACGCTGCTTCAATTGTTGAGGAGAGTTGTCTCCACAGTCTTTTTTGAACCATTGTAGAAAATCTTCAGTCTTTGGTCATTCACCTTGAACTTGTGACCATCCACCAGGCTTTGCACCTCTACTACTCCATACGAGAAGACTTGAGTTACTAAAAACGGTTCCAACCATCGAGACTTAAGCTTACCCGGAAACAAACGGAGTTTTGAATTGAAAAGAAGTACTTGCTGCCCAGGTTTGAACTCCTTTTTCTCTATGATTTGATCATGCAATTTCTTCACGCACTCTCTGTAGATGGTGTTTTTCTCAAATGCTTCTCTGCGAAATTCTTCAAGTTCTACGAGCTGTAATAATCGATTTTCACCACAAGTCTTCGCGTCGAAATTTAACTTCTTTATCGCCCAATAGGCTCCGCGCTCTAACTCGCAAGGCAAGTGACAAGATTTCCCATATAGTAATTGATAAGGAGACATACCAATGGGTGTTTTAAATGCTGTTCTATAGGCCCACAATGCATCATCTAACTTCAATGCCCAGTCCTTACGGTTTGTATTAACCATTTTCTGCAAATGTTGATTTCCTGGTTAGATACTTCAGCTTGCCTGTTAGTTTGAGGATGATAAGGTATGGCAACCTTGTGCCTCACGCCATACTTAATGAGAAGGTTATTGAAGACTTTATTGCAAAAATGTGTTCTTTCATCACTCACAATGGCTCTCGGAGTACCAAAACAGGAGAAGACATTCTTGTAAGAACTTAAGGACCATTTGTGCGTCATTCTTTGCTGTGGCCACAACCTCCACCCATTTGAAGACATAATCTACTGCTAACAGGATGTATTGCTTGCCAGCTGATGGTGGAAATAACCCCATAAAATCAATGTCCCATACATCAAACAATTCCACTTCTACAAATGATGTAAGAGGCATTTCATTCTTCCTGGAAATGTTTCCTTGCTTCTGACATGCCTCACAAGTCTTGACAAACTGATAGGCATATTTTAACATGCTTGGCTAATAAAACCCACTCTCAAGGACACGTCTAGCTATTCTTTAATGGCTATAGTGACCACTATAAGGTGAAGCAAGGCAATCATGAAGAACTTTGTTAATTTCAGGCTGAGGAATGCAACGACAAATCACCTTGTCAGCACACCTCCGGTAAAGAAAAGGATCGTCCCAAAGATAAAACTTACTTTCATGTATAAAACGTTTTAGCCGGCTCTGAGATAGATCTAGTGGTGTTACGCCTGTGGCTTTGTAGTTAGCCAAATCTGTGTACCATGGAAGGTTGTCATTTACTGACAAGAGACGCTCATCCAGGAAGACCTCCACTATTCCATTTGAATCAGGATTTGCTTCATTTGATAGGCGAGACAAGTGGTCAGCTACAACATTTTCTGTAACCTTCTTGTCTATTACTTCAATATCAAATTCTTGTATATTACTTCAACATTTTCTGTAACCTTTTGGACAATCTTGTGTCATTTTTATCAACCCTGCCAGTCAACTCTTTGAAGAATCTTGAGTGCATACTCATCATTTCATCAAGTTTATCCTCCAAAGACAGCTTCTTATCTTACAAAGGCTGTTGGTTGACAAAAAATGGAGGCATTTGAGCATTTCTATTATTTGCATATGAGAAATTCTCATGGTTTCTCACACCCAGATGGTAATACTTTGGGACATTAAATCCCCTAGCTGGTGCTTGATACTCGTTGAATCTGTTCATTGCATTCATCTGTTCAATTGAAGCTTCTCCACGATAGGATTACTTATTTGCTTCAGCAATGGAGTGCACTTGTTGATGTTGTTGAAGTTGTGCTCCACTATTCTTTTCTTCCACCAAATTCAACCGATGGGTCATTGCTTCAATTTGGGCATGTAAGGCAATGATCTCATCAACTTCATGAATTCTCACTTTCTTAGCTATACTTCTTTCTGTACCATGTCCATAAGCATTAGCTGTCATGTCCTCAATCAGTTGAGTTGCCTTTGTGGTTGATTTCCCCATCAAAGATCTTTCAGCTGCTGAATCTACCAATGCCCTTATGGGCGGTGTAAGTCCACTATAAAACATCTGAATTTGAAGCCAAGGTAGATAACCATGCTGTGTGCAACGCCTTAATAGGTCTTTAAATCTCTCCCAAGCATCATATAAAGACTCAAATTCAGATTGTTTGAAAGAGCCAATCTCCCCTCGCAGTTGATGCACTTTGGCTGGCTTGAAATACTTTTGTAGAAACTTTTGGCCCATTTCTTCCCAAGTTGTGATACTTCCCGGAAGCAAGGTTTGTAGCCAGCTTTTTGCTTTATCCCTTAAGGAAAAGGGAAATAGTTTTAGCCTAAGCTGATCTTCAGTTACTCCATGGATTTTTACAGTATCACATATCTGCATAAAGGAGTTTAGATGTACCATTGGATCTTCCACATCTGAACCTCCAAACTGTTGCTGCTGCACCATGGTGATCAAGGACGGTTTCAACTCAAAAGTGTTTGCATTAATGGGTGTCCTTGCTATGCTTGAGTAGTTGTTGTTTAAAACAGGTCTGAAGAAGTCCCGTAATGGTGCTTCTCCATTATTACCAACACCCGAACTACCACTTTCAACAATGTTTGATGCACGCTCTTGAGCCTCCAACCGAATCTAACTGATTGTTTTCAGCAAATCCGAATCATGGTGTTCACAAAGATGTTTACTCATACAATCCTGAAACACAAAGGAACGCAAACAGATCAAGTGTATTTAATGTATTCCTTAGTAAGGACTAGTAAAATCAATTAATAAATAAAAATAAAATAAGATATCGTCTTGATTACGACCAAACCAAATTCAACTGGTTTATTAATTACACTAACACCGTTTTATTCCCCGGCAACGGTGCCAAAAACTTGTTAGCAACCCCGCAAGTGTACGGGATCGCAGTAGTAATAACCGGTGAGACCGGGTATCGTCTTCATGGAAGAAAGGGTTGCTAATGATTTCTAATCCCAGAATTACTATTGATCACGGTTTTATCAAGACTAGATTGAATTTGGTTGAATTAATTTCAATACTAGAAACTGATCTAAACAAAGATAATGGTTAAAGTTGAACATTCAATAGATAAACATATCTAGGATAGTGAGTGCCGCTGCTTAGTTTGTAAATCTTCGTTGTAGTTATGAATTAGTTAATCTATAAGCAATAGCATCAATGGTTGAAATCCTTTCCCAAGGTATTTCAACACTCACTAGATTTGTTTTGTCAAACCCTCTTCCTAGGCGCTCACTTAACAATCTATGTGTTCAGTCCAACAATCCCTGTGCAACTCCTAGATTGGTCAATAATCTCCCGATTAATCAACCCATCTAAGTCCAAATTATGATATCCACCCTTTAGGCTTCTCTCCCAAGATAAACCAAAGTATTAAGTTCCATACATCTATGGCAAGTAGACATAAGGCTTTAAGTCTACACAATAAAGAATAGAATCTATAACACAGCAACTACAATTAGATATTACAAACCATGCTTTGAACATCACATCCCAGACAATAAAACTGATTAGCTAGACATGAATTCAAAGGAAATCATTAAATTAAATTCAAAGAAGAAATACATACTCCAATCTCTTAAACTATCTTCAATTCTCAATAAAAACCTAGTCTTTCATGCCCTAATAGCCGTCACAATGATTCTTCTTCGATCTTGCCTCCTTTTCACTCTAATATCCTTTTCTATTTATAGTCCCACAGTAAAAAAACCTAAAACATACAAAAATCTTGCTAAACAATCGAGTAATCGCGGTCCATGACTTTTATGTCAAAACCCAAAAATTCTCCATGTTCTGTCCACCGCGGTCTGTGCTGTTTCTGTGCAAATCACATTCTGGTGACTGCGGTCTCTAGTTTATGGACCACGGTCACCAGTGCATTATGTGTTGGTTCTGTTCTTCTATTATTACTGCGATCTTCAGTTCTTGGACCGCGGTCTTCTGGTATTTTCTTTTGATTCCATCTCTTATTTGCCTTCTTCTGATGCATTTTTCCTGTATGCTTCAACCTGTATCATGCAATACATTCAATTCTTTTCCCTGACATCATTTTCTCATAAAGGAATATCAAAACTATAGAAAACAAGGCTTAAAAGTTATTAAACAATGTAAACCCCTAACTGCATGCAACTATTGCTAATTATGCAATTCTTTGCTTCTATTTCCTCTTATTTCTTATAAAATGCAATGTTTTGCCTATTCTAATGTTAGTTTGCTATGCAACTAACAAATATCCCCAAACTTAGTCTATTGTTCGTCCTCGAACAATGATTCTAATCTAAAATTATCATGTCATGCCATATAGAATTTAAATTCTTTTTCACTCATCATTGTAACCTCAATTTTCCATTCCTATAGCTTATGACTCATCAACACTCCCTTAGGGCCATTTAGTTTGT
>JAJIYU010003710.1:0-26112 GCA_030144865.1 Tinospora cordifolia
GTTTTGTTGCATGGGAGAGGCTTGCATGGCAAGAATGGGTGACATGTGGCATCCAGGTGGCATCTAGCTTCACATGCTGGATGCCCAGTTGGCAGCCTGGATTGGCCACAAAGGAGGCCATGAAGTGATGGCCAAACCATTGGTGCAAATACTATGGGTTCCCATGGTTTGGTGGCTGAAAAATGGCAAAAAAATCAGAAAATTCGCCAAAAATCTGAAAAAAAAATGCACAAATCTGTTGGAATAAGGGGGGCCGGACCCCTTTTTGGCGTGTGGGCCGGCCCACTCGCTTGGCCCGGGCGCTAGGCGCCTGGGCCCCGTGTCCGGCCCGAGTCCCGCACGGGCGCCCGCCAGTGCGGGCCGGGCGCTCGGCCCAGGTTCGCCCACCCCGCCAGTGCGGGCCGGGTTCCCCCCCTCCCCCTTATACTCATTTTTGTTTTCTCTTTTTCTTTTCCACTTATACATATACACATATATATGTATTATATATCAAAATTTTACATTTTTCGTCCTCTACAATTATAAATTGTCTAATTCAGCATATTCCATCAAAATATCAACGTTAGACACAATTTTAACATTTATTTAATTATTTCTCCAAAAATTGAATAATTTCTTCCAAAAATTCTATTTGTCATTCTAAAAATCTGATAATTGTCCCAAAAATTCATAAATCAATCCTATGAATTATTTTCCTCAAAAAAATACATTTTCCTAATATTTCATTGTGTTTTCTCCTTAAAATTGTATTTTCTTGAATTATTTTCATTTCCTTTAATAATTAATCCAAAATTGAGAAAAATATGAAAAAATCTTGTATTTTCTCATTATAATTCTAGAAAAATACACGGAGTACAAGAATGTTGGATCCATCGTTTCAATATAAAATGTCGGTCGTCACAATAATTGTATGTATAATTTGGTTAACTGATACCATGTTATTTGTACGTCACATTATATATATATAAACAATTATATAGAAATGGAGCAAGCAATTTTGTCAATGGAGCACGTGCAAAAGTTGAAAATGCAGAGACTATAGTATGTCCATGTGCAAGATGTAAAAACTTAGATCACCATCACTATGAAGTCGTGTATGAGCACTTGGTTATAAAGGGCATGGATCCAACATATACTGTATGGGTCCTCTATGGAGAAAAGTGTGAGCCATCAAATCCACAAGAAGACAGGCATATGAGAGATACATTTAAGATGTTTAGAGATCATATCCAATGCCAAAATGACAAAGATATTGAAAGCATAGTAGATCAAAGTGCAGAAGATTTAACAACTTCAATTGAAGAAGCAGAATGTCATCTATATCCAAGTTGTGTGAAACATTCGCAAATTTCAGCTACATTAGCTTTATTTCGACTAAAGGCCACTCATGGACTTACAGATAGCAGCTTTAATAAACTTTTTACAATTGTTTGTGATATTTTGTCACCTGATAACACACTTCCACAGGACCTTTATGCAACTAAGAAATTGTTGAAAAGATTTGACTTGGTTTATGAGAAGATTCATGCTTGCATAAATGATTGTTGTCTTTTTAGGAAAGAGAATCTAGATGCAAGCAAATGTCCTAAGTGTGGCTCGTCTTGGTGGAAGGTCAACCAATGAACTAACAAGATTAAAGAAGGTGTTCTTGCAAAAGTGTTAAGGTATTTTTCTAATAATACCAAGACTTTGTCGAATGTTTGAGATAGAAGAAATATCAAGGAGTCTAACATGGAATGAGGGTGAAAAATTAAAACACCCAATTGATTCACTGGCATGGGATTTGGTGAATAAAAGATACCCATCTTTTGCGTCTGACCCTCAAAACATCAGATTTAGGTTGGTCACAGATGGTTTCAATCCTTTCCAAGACCTTAGTATTAGATATAGTTGTTAGCAAGTGATTTTGACCATATATAAATTATCTCCATGGTTATGCATGACTAAGGAACATTTATTGTTGACTTTGCTTATTCCTACACCAAAACAACCTGGCAATGACACAGATATATATATATATATATGATGCCTCTTATTGATGATTTGAAGGAGTTGTGGACAACTGGAGTCCAAGTATATGATGTTTTTAATAAGTTGAAATTCAACTTAAAGGCAATTCTGTTATGAACCATTAATGATTTTCCAGCTTATGAAAATGTGTCTGGATGGCCTACAAAGGGCAAATTTTCTTGTCCAGTGTGTCAATTGGCCACATGTTCTGAATGGTTACGACATAGTTGGAAGTTTAGATATATGGGTCATAGGCGGTTTCTTGACCATACTCATCAATATCGCACAAAACGAGCATGGTTTAATGGAGAAGTTGAGAAAAGAAGGAAACCTAAGTGCATGAATGGCAAATCAACATATGTAGAAGTGAAAAATATTATCAATGATTGGGAAAAAGCTAACAAGAAAAGAAAAAGAATAAGCTCAAGTTCTTCTCAAGTATGGAAGAAAAAGTTTGTATTTTTTTACTTGCCTCATTGGAAGGTATGCGATGCTTTGAGTAGATGTCTTTTAAGTTATTAAAATAATTATATAACATTTTTCATATGAAATTATTATTATTTTTGGATACAGAAACTCCTCTTACATCATAATTTGGACGTGATGCACATTGAAAAGAATATATGTGATAGCATTTTTTTTACATTGTTAGATGTCAAGGAAAAATCTAAAGATGGCCTTAATGCTCATTTTGACATGGAAAGAATGGGAATTAAAAAAGAATTACATGTAGAAAATAGAGGAGGGTTATTCTATCTACTGCAGCATGTCATTGTCTTTATAAGGTAGAAAAAAGAATTTTTTGTGAAAGAATTGCATGTTTGAAGGTACCTGATGGGTATGGTTCTAATATTAGCAATTGCATTCAAATGCCAAAATCCAAGATTATGGGACTCAAGTCTCATGATTGTCATATGTTAATGCAACAACTATTGCCAGTGGCATTAAGGGAAATTTTGCCAATAAGTCCAAGGAATGTCATTATTCAATTATGCAAGTTTTTCAATCAATTATGCTCTAGGGTTGTGAATCGAAATAAATTATTAGACTTAGAAGATGATATTGCTGAAACCTTACGCATGTTAGAAAGATTCTTCCCTCCATTTTTCTTTGATGTCATGGTTCACTTATAAATTCACCTTGCACGAGAATTTTCTATTTGTGGGCCAGTGCAATTTCGTTGGATGTATCCAATAGAAAGGTTGTTTTCTTTTTTGAACATTTCTTTTATTTCTTATTTTCCATCCTTATCGACTAATGACACAAAAAATTTCTTTTCATACAATCCTTGTCCACAAAATACTGTTTTAGGTTTATGAAAGTACTTAAAGGATATGTAAAAAATAAAGCACGACCTGAAGGTTGCAATGTTGAATGATATTTAGTTGAAAAATGTATAATCTTTTGTAGCAAATACTTTAGTCTAGCATCTAAGGTTGGCAATCATGGTGCACACAATGATGATTTGGGTGATGAAGCCAACTTAGAAGGGCGTCCAATATCTCAAGGGAAGTTGCTCACCATTGTTAACAATATGTTAAAAGTTGTTCATCGATATGTTTTGTTCAATCTTGCAAAGATCCTTCCATGCATAGAGTTAGTATTTAAGCTACCCTGTAATTATTCAAATAATCTAAGATTTGAAATTGGGGATTGACCTATTTCTTATTGTTTTTTTTTCGATAGAATGCATCTTGATGAACTTAAAGCTTCAGATACATGACTCTCAAGGAATAGAAATTTGTTGAATAAGAAGCATAAAGAAACATTTAGTGGATGGCTAGGCAAGAACGTGTTTCACACCTTTACTTTGGTTTTTGCTTGATTATATGATCTTATATGAATATATTATACATTTTCTCTTTACAGATCAAAGACATTTCTAGGCACAATGTTGTCTCAGATACATTGAGGCGGCTTGCCAAAGTCTCAAGAGAGCAAATCATATCTCATACCGGATACATAATAAATGGGTTTCGATTTCACATAAGAGATGTTGAAACTTGTTTCCAAAATAGTAGAGTTTTAGTTGAAGCAAACACTCTTTGTAGGGCCAGTGCAAGAGACCAATCACAAGTCGATGAAAATGTTTCATATTAGGGAGTTCTTAGAGAAATTATACTTTAAGATTATTGAAAATTTTGTATTCCTATTTTTCAATGTGATTGGGCAAATATTACAAAAGGTGTAAAGGTTGAAGATGGATTTACACTGGTTAACCTTCACGTAAGGCAAAGTCAATTTAAAAAGATCCATTTATTTTGGCATCACAAGCTAAACAAATATTTTATTCTCGAGAAAGTGAATCATCAAGTTGGTATGTAGTATTGCAAGCACCAATTAATGATTACAATGATTTTTTTCCAATTAAGGATGGTGAATTATCATGTAGCATATCAAATTTGAGTTCTCAAAATGTTGTTAGAAACTAAGAGTCTTGTGTACGAGTTGAAGTTGAGGGGACATTATGTGATTCTTAGATGTGTAATACAAATACAATAAAATATATGTTCTCTTTTTTAATTATTTGAGAGAGATTTGTTTTCTAGAATTTGGTAATGAGTATATACTTTATATACGAGTTTTTTTAATCTAGTTGTGGATCAAGATGGGTGTTTTTTTGGTCAAATTGTTCATTATTGTTATAATACAATTAAGATTATCATTATGTCTTTCAACAATATATGATAGTCTTAATATGTAGCATATCAAATTTGGATCTGAAAAAGCAAATGTATTAAATAAATATTCTTTTTTGCATAATGTGTATGTGTTAATGAATTTTGTTAAAGTATATGCGATAACATTATAGAGAAAAATTATTGTTTTTTTTTTCCAAATTGTTCATTGTTACAAAAAATACAATTAAGATGACTATTGAGTGTTCACACAATATTATTGTGTTGTATTAACAATTAATCTTCAAGTACAAATTCATCAAGTATACAAAAAACATTAAAGTTTGAGAAAGATGACCAGTAGAGAGGCAAAAGTCAACATTGTGATTTTTTATTTAGTTCTTGTGTTCTCTAACAAATTGATAAGATCTTATTTACTTACAAGCTTTATATGTTGTTGTCTAGTCTTCAAAGAATGTAGAAAAAAGAGCCACTAAAGAGCGTAATGCAATAATTGCTGCTATGATTTGTCGAAGATATCGAGGGATTTCTGTTAGTAAAAGCAAGTCAAATGAGTCTTCAACACATGAACAAAGTAATTTATTAACAAATGCAAAAGACAAGGGCAAGCAAAAATGTGGACCTACACAAGAACGTCTTATTTCAGAACATACAAATGAAGACAATGGGAAGAATAAATGAGGCCCTACGCGAATGGGATTGATTAATGATAGAGGCCAACCAATAGCCACAAATTCTGATAAGTATTCTTCATACATGGTTGTCCTTGCTCGTGAACATGTGCCGATAGTGATTAAAAAATTGAATCGTGTTGATTTAGTATTAAAAGATAAGTTGTGGTTATTGGTTAAGGTACACATAATTGGAATTTGATTTTTGTTCTATTATTGAGTCACATATATATTTAGACTTGTTATGTTTGATGCAGCAACGATTTATAATAGATGATTCACACAAAAGGGCAGTACTTTAGTTGATGGAAAAATGTTGGAGGTAGTACAAGTCAAGAATCATCAAACAAATCTAACAACTTAGAAAGAAAATGAAGGCCAGTGCTAAATTATATGAGAAATTATGTCCAAAAAACATTTTAGATGATGAAGCATGGGACTTATTTGTTAATGAGAAATTATCCTCAGAATTTGAGGTGACTATATCTTGTCTTTATAAGTATGAGTTATATTAGACAAAAAAAATTAGTTGTACTAATGTTTTTGGTAAACATTGTTCTTATATATATTATTCTTGTAGGCCATAAGTAAGAAATTCAAATAGATTAGAAGCAAAAATAAGCTTCTACACACTTTGAGTCATAAGGGTTATGCTAGATTGGAGCATGAAATGGTAATTAACTATAATCTAGTTGAAGTGTTTCTTAACTATATATTTTTGTAATATTTTGCTTTGATTTCTACTTGTCATATGTTGTAGATGCAAGAAAATCTAGAGTTTCCATGTATTTCAAGGGTGGACTTGTGGACTAAAGGACATTTAAGAAAGAATGGCACACCTTTAAATGAAACAATAAGTGAAACATTGGTAATTTGCTTCCTCAATTGTCTATTTATAATTATATGCTTTATTATGATAAATTAATAGATGTATTAATATTAAATTGTAGGAAAAAATGAAAGACTTTAGCCAAAATTTCATTGCCTCAATAGGGATGGCTAACATAAAAAATGATGCTCTTAGCCAAGTATTAGGACCAAAAAGGCATGGGTGCGTTTGAGGGCTTGGCTTTGGAGTCACCCCCTCAAGTGTTGATGCATGTAGTCGAAAAAGAGGAAGAGAAAAAGAACTAGAAGAGACTGTCACCCATCTTAAATAAGAGATTGAAGGAATGAAAGATGCCCAAAAGCGAATAGAATTTCTTTTGCAACCATTATGCTAGGTATACTCAGTCATATAATATTTTTTATTACAAGGGTATAAATTACCTTATGAGACATTTATTCTATGTCATTTGACTATTGTAGTTGCTATTCAAATATCATATCTATTGAGTAACTTATTTTATATTTTTAAAACTAAAATGCATGTTGATTCAAGGATAATTGAATGAGCTATTAATTTTTCTTTCATGTGGTTGTTAAGACTTTCATTCTTATATGATATGTAAATTTTTTTATGTACTTCAATGGCTTCATAATATGACCTAAAGTTATACCTGAGATGCAAGGCAAAAACTGATGAAGTTTCAATTGGTTAATTTAGAATCTCATTGCACTTAAATCCAATGAGATGGTAATTAAGATCTATGAAATGTAGAATTTAGATTATATAGAAATCTCTTATTATTATTATCTTTTATCTTAATGGGTACTTTGCTTTTCTTTGATTTCAAGCTTAAAAATAGCACACATATTTGAATGGTGCACCCACTTATGTAATCCAAATTGTTGTGTTGCCCTTGCATCAAATTTTTATGCTATTCACTAACTCTAAATTTTTTTTATTTGGTAATGTCCATGCTATTCATTAATAGTTCGTGCATGTATGAAACGCAATAATTTATTTTTTGTTAAACTTTGTTTAACAGGGTCAAGGTACAAGTGTTGATATTTTTGATATTATAAAAAGTCAAACTCAGGTAAACTATCATGCTATGGTTGAAATTTATTAATTTATTTTTCAAAATTTTGTTTAAGTAGTATCTATATATTTTATTGGTTGTTTGAATTGATGTAGTCACAAAAAGGAAGTCAAACAGGAGGAAGCACATGTCTTCCAAAAGAAAATAAGGATTTCTTGTTATTGCATTAGTACCCGAAAGATGGTGAAGATGAAGTTGTTGTAGCTGAAGGAAAATTTTCATCAACGGATTCTACAACAAGAGTTCACAATGCGCCTCTTGAAAGGAATTGCAGGAGAGTTTGGGTGAACAATGTCATTGATCCAAATGTTGAATTATACAAAAAAACAAATGATGCACAAAACTTGGGCGATGCTTTACAAACCACCATGGCATGGTCTAAATATTTATCAAATTAGTATAGACAAAGACAAGGTAAGCTTTGAATTAGACTTTTAATATATTTTAACAGTGACTTTTTTTTCAATTGCAATAAAACAAATGAGATGTTGTCAAAATTTTAAAAATCTAGTAACAAGCTTTGAATTTTTCATATGAATTTTTATTCTTAAGAATAATTATTATTTATATCATGTAATGTTCATTAATTATATCTTATCATTTTTTACAGGTCATTTTTGAAGCTGGATATATGTCAAAGAGGTTTTTTGAATTCAGTTAGCTTGAATGAGTTTTAGTATTATCCAATTTTGTAGTACGTACTAGTTTTTGTGACGACACTTGTTTTTGACATTAGATTGACGAATCCAACATATATGTATTCTATGTATTTTCTGAAATTTTTAATGAGAAAATACATAATTTTTTCTAATTTTTCCTAATTTTAAATTAATTATTAAAGAAAATGGAAGTAATAGGAGAAAACGCGAATTTATAAATTTTTGGAACAATTATCGAATTTTTAGAATGATAAATAAAATTTTTGGGAGAAAAATACGATTTTAGAAAAATTATTCAATTTTTGGAAAAAAATAATTGAATAAATGATGAAATGGTATATAATTGTGGCATTTTGATAGAACATGATAAATTAGGGAATTTTTAATAATTTTACAAAAAAAATGCAAATTTTGATGTATATATATATGTGTGTGTGTGTGTGTGTGTGTGTGTGTGTGTGTAAAGAAAAAATAAATAAATAAATAAAATAAATGAATTCGGCCACGGGTTGAAATCTGGCCCGGGCCCTGGGTCCGAGCCAGTCAAGCCAGCAGGACGGGCCCGTGGCCCATCCCGAACTACCAGAGTACGCGGGCTTGAGCTCGCGCACGAACCAGCCCAGGCGCCCAATTAAACCCTCCAGCCCTTCCTTTTTGTCCTCTTGTGCGATTTTTCATTGAACTTTTTCGAATTTTGGCTGGTTTTTGGGGATTTTTGGCATTTTTCCAGCGACCAAACATGGGAACCCATGGTTTTGCCATCAACTCATGGCCTCCATTGTGGCCAATGAATGCTGCCAACTGGGCATCCAACATGTGAGGTTGAATGCCACCTAGAAGCCACATGTCACCTACATCTTTGCCAAGCAAGCACCCCCATGCAACAAAATGGCTTCTTTGAGCTCAAAGTCCATAAATTTCATATTTCTGTAGCAAACTTCCCTAACTTAGAACTTTCTCAATTCTCAACCAAATCCAACAAACTATAGCTTGATTTGAAGCTTGTACCACCACCTACAAAGTTCCACAAGTGGTTTGCCTAGTCTTAGAGCCATCTGAAGTAGAAATCATCAAGAAGAGGTGTTATCCACACTGTTCAACCCAGAAAAATCAGAAATTGTGTGCTGGAACCACCTTTAGAGCTTTGGACTTTGGCCATTTCCAGTTCCTTTTTGGAGGTAAAACTGTTCACTCTCCTCATTTTCGTATGTACTTTGACCTCCAAGAGTTAGAGAACGAAAAATAGGGCCTTGTACATGATTTTCGGACCCTTGAAGTTGATTACTTACCCACCGTCACAGCTGTGTAATAGAGACAGTTAGAGTAACCTTGGGAAAGCTCACTCTTGAACCACTCTAGACACATCCCTAAGGTAAAAATTCATCATTCTACTCCTTATCATGAGTATTCAAGTGTCCAAGTAGTAGAAACCAGAAGCTGAAACGTTTAATATGTCTTATAAGCCACTGTTGCTGACTATTAGACTTACTGTTGCAATAGTGCCGACAGAAAGAGTTTAAGACCAGAATAAGAGCTATATTCGAGACACCTAGAGGCAACCTTTTGGCCTGGAACTAGAGGCATTGTAGACCTAATAGTAGAGGTTCCAGAAAGGTATAAAGACCTGACCTTGAGCCCTCGTGGATGTGTTTTGTGACACTTGCAAATATGCCATGATTGTAGGATGCTAGAACAAATTTCTTATGTTCTTTAGAATATAGTAGAATATTGATGGAATGATAGACATTTTTTATGTTGCATGTTATTGATTCGAAGTGTTTATGATTAATGGATGTGTTATGACCTGTAAACTGCAACTAGACACAAGAAAAAACTCATAGAATTGTGATTTAATGAGGGAAAAGAACATTAGAAAGATAGTAGAATCTATGAACCCAGAAATTTCCTGCAATCTGGCTGAAATTTCTGAGATAAAATTTACTGACTAAACCTAGGTAAATTGAGCTGAAATTTGATGAAGAGATCCTTAGATATGTCTAGAAGTTTCCTACCAAATTTCAGGACATTCTAGTTTGTGTAGGTAGGTCAATTAAGGCAAACAGTCACTACCTGTCACAGGGTATACGGGTCTGTGCAATTTCTGTTCTCATACTTAGAAACCCTAGTAAATGAGATCCAAAAATTGTGATTTAAAATTTTGGGAAAACTTTAGGAAGTCTAGAACAGTTTTGCAAAGTTTGGCGTAAATCCAATGAACGGATTGCCCGCAAAAAAATCGGGAAAATGGTTGCGCAGATAGGGCCATAGGCTAAGGTTGTGCCTAAGTGATGGGAATTGGAAATATTGACCCTTTTGGCCCAATTGACTCCATGAAGACCAGAATTGAACCTGTGTGACTTTTTTGACCAGCTAGGTCAACAAATGATAAGTTGACTAGGGTTGACCAAGATTGACCGAAGTCAATCAAATTGACTTAGTAACTAAGGCAAGGTGAACGAACATAGGGGACTATTCTTGACTAGGTCAAGTAATTGATTAACCAATGATGTAGAATTGGAGTGAGTCAAGTCCCATGTTAATGTTAAGAAGTTACTTCGATTTCGCAGGACCAAGTGCTAGCGGGACACGATCAGTCGCGAAAGGAGTGTCGGGAGCGGAGCATCCCTGTGAGTAGTGTTTTCTAACTCATTTCTTAGAGCTTATTATTCTATGCATTATGAAAATGAGATTACATATTGTGATGAATCTGCATTCTTTTAAATGGGTTTTAAATGAAAAGTGCACCGAGTCTCGAGGTCGGAAAGTACAGGGTTAGAGTGAGTTATGTCGTCTCTCAGACGACCCCGATAGGTGACCACCTAACACAAAGTGCCCGCTAAGGGGGTTCTGTGGGCCTACGATGATGGTGACGGCAATAAGACCTAATCGGGCCATCACAATAAGACAATGGCAATAAGTCCTGGTTGGTCCTTACGATGATGGCAATGGCAATAAGACCTAATCAAAGTCGACACGATGCACTTAACTGTCTACAACCCGCTCGAGTGATTTTTAGTCACCTCGGAGAGCTTGCAAGCCTCGGCAAATGTTTTCATTTTTTAACTGTTTTGAATGAAGGTGCACAACTGCATTATAGATTTAAATTGTGTTTACTGTTGCATTCACTTGCATAATGCTATTGCTCATGCATTCATGGCACATGTTTTAATTGTGGAATGCTTGTTTTAAGTTTGAATTAGACTATATTACTCACTGAGCCGCCGTGGATAATTAGGTTCACTACTCTAATAACTTAGGTTCTTCAGCTGTGGATAAGGGTAAGGAAGTGGTCATTGCATAGAGTTGCATTCCCTTACTCTTTTTGGAAGGTTTTTTTGTATTCCTTTTCTTTAGTTGTACTTTGAGGGTTAGAAACTATGTATAGGAGTGAGGAAAGCTTTTATATAATGGATAGTCACTCCCATTGCTACACATGTTATAATGACCTGTTTTGGATAAATATCAAGTTTTGTTGGTGTTCGTGTGTTAAATTTCTTCTGCATTCCTTATTATTACTCTGAAAGTGTGTGATGTGGTGTTGTATGTTGAGGCTTAACAGTGTCTCGGCAAGCTCGGCTTGCAGGTGGGTTTGTTGGAACACGGTGCCAGTCGACTCGTCCTTCGTCCTAGGGAAGGGGTCCCGACAGTTTTTTTGTAATTAAGATTTATTAAACTTGTTATCAGTACATTAATTGTATTTGATATTTATTGGAACTTCAACTTTTTTATATTAAGAGTATGAATTTTTATCTTTTTTATGTTTTTAATTCATATTGTTACATCAATTACTATACTAGAGGAAAATATTATGACAAATAATATATGAACTTAGAATTATAATTTTTAAAAAAGTAAATTTTTTTATATATATTATAATATGTTTCAAAAAGGTATTGAGAACATTTTCAATTACCTAAAACCTTCATATTTGTTTGCACGAAGTTTGTAAAATATTCTAAATAAAAGTTTTGATGACATTTTATAAATGTCTTATATACATGTAGCTATGATGACATTTTCACAATGTTCTAAATACAAGTTTTGATAACGTTTTTAACATGTTCTCTAAGAAGAAATTTATGATAGTTTTGAAACGCCCTAGATAGTAATATTAACAACATTTTCACAATGTTCTAAATAAAAGTTTTGATGACATTTTTAAAATGTTCTCTAGGAAGAAATTTATGATAGTTTCAAAACATCCTAGATAATAATTTTAACGATGTTTTCGCAAACGTATTCTATGAGTATATCTAGAATGTTTGAGAATGTCTTCTATAAAAGTATTAAAAACATTTTTCAAACGTCACACACACACACACATATATATATTAAAGATATTTTTAAAATGTCATTAATATGCTTGCGATGACGTTTGTACTATGTCTATGATACAATGTTTCAGGACATTTTATAAATTTCCTCCATTCTTGTATTGAGCACATTTAAATAAATGTCCTCTATATATTTTTATAAGGACAATTTTATGAACGTCCTAATATGGGAATAAGAATGTTTAAAAAATGTGCTAAAAAAGAATTTTAATTAAGACGTTGAAATTGAGGACATTTGCTAAAACGTCCTAAAATTGCTTACAAGACATTTTTCAAACGTCCTCATATGGTAATTCTGTTGTAGTGCTATATTAACTTCTTGCTATCAAACTTAATTTAATAGTTAAATAATGTTTAAAATTAATAAAAATGACACAAGGGGACCTTAGGTCTAAAATTTAAAAGGCACATAAACCAATCACTAGACCAATTATAATATTTAGCAACAAAATTTTTAGCAACAAAATAATTTTTGTTGTTAAATATTATTTTTAGCAACAAAAAAAATATTTATTGCTCTTTTCATTAAAATATTTAATAAAAACAGTAATAATTTTTGTTTTTGTTGTTGAATATACTTTCAGCAACAAAAATAATAATTTTGTTGTTGTTCAATATTTATATGCACACTCAATATTCACGTAAGCTCATAACTTGTAAGGGTTTGTATGCTTTGTACCCAAGCCCGGTCGAATATGGTTCAAACAATGAGCTGGTTCGGTCTTCTGAAGACCCTTTCTTGAACCTCAAGTAACTCCCGTTCCCGCTCCCACACCCTCTACTAAACGCCCTTTTTCTACTCTTAAAACAATTTTATTTTTGTTTCATTCATCGTCTTCGAATCCTCAGTTCCTCGTCAGAGCTCAAGAATGTCGAGTGCAAAAATGCATGTTCCACGGAAAGGCGGATTTAGTTTTGATCTTTGCAAAAGAAATGAGATGTTCTTGAGTAAGGGCGTTCAGCCTCCGTCGTTTCGGAAGACCAGAACAACGATCGTAGGTTTGGTCTTCAAGGTGCGGTTTCTTTCGCTAATCTTTGTTACATCTTTGGTTTAATTTGTTCTATGTTTGATTTGTCTTTTGATTTCCTTTGTTATTGCAAGTATAATGACATCAATTGGCAGTAGTGTGGTAGATCTAAGCTTGTAATTTTAGTTTCCCTTGTGATTAATTGTTTTGAACAAACCTGGTATAACATAGAAAGTGAATATACTGTATCTTATGTTCAAATTGTTTCTATTGGACGAGACAAGAAATATGATGTTTTTTAAGAGGAGACAGCAAGGCGCAGCAACAACTTGAACAGTGAATCATCTGACAACCCTAGAATTAATTTTTGCGGAGAATGGAGGCAAAGGCCAATGGAGGAGATGAAGAATTGCACCATGGCGGTAAGTTGGAAGGTCCGACGAATCCGATGGTTACGCCTCTTCTCACGGATCTTTATCAGTTCACTATGGCATATGCTTACTGGAAAGCTGGAAAGCATCTGGAGCGAGCTATGTGAGTAGAGGATTTTTGTAAACGTTAACTTATTCATTTTTCTACTTGGATTGTGCAGTTTACTGATGTTTTTGGTATTCTATTTCCAAGGGAACACTTGTTGTTTTGATTGTTTGGATTGTGCAGACACTATATCTGCATTCATGCTAATTTAGTTCTTGTTTTCTTCTATCTGCATTTTATTTATTTATTTATTATTTTGGTCTAGTTCTGGCTGTATCTTTTTTAGAACAGATTCATATGTTGCTTAATTCTTAACTGTACATAATTCTTTTTAGGAATTATTGGCTATCCAACAGCAAGGTCCTAGAGCAATTGGTTTTTTTGGGACACGAAACATGGGTTTCGTACATCAAGAGCTTATTGAGATTCTAAGCTACACGATGGTTATAACTGTATGATTCTCTGACCTTGTTTTGCTTTATTGTCTATGTTCAGAATTCTATGTTATCACCAGCCGATGGATAATTACACCCTAAGTTGAAATAAGCCAATCGCTTGTCTAAGGTTACTGTCATTTCTTAGGTGGGATTTTAGGCATCTGTGACCTTAAAATGAGTCGTCGTTTCCCTCAACCTAATAAGTTGATGACCTTAAAATGAGTCAAAGATACTGCCTACTCCAAGCAATTGCGGAAAGCTTTTACGTTGATGTTGCTATAAACCTCGTAGTGGCTTGATGTGTGACTGTATTTGTAGGCCTGTAAATAAGGCTAGAGAAAAAGGAATAGAGATTGATTTAAGCATGTCCTTGTTCAATAATGATACTTTAAAGAAACTCATTAATTTTTATTTAGCCAAAAAGAGTCGACAAAACTTTGTTAATATCTAGAAAAGATGAGAGATAGTAGTTCTTTGATCAGGCTTGGTTCTTACTTATATAATATATGGTGAACAAATGTTGGATGTTTTGTCTTTGTGGCAATAGCTATCTAGGTAAAGATAATGATTACTTTGAAGGCAGGTAAAATTAGGATATGACTCGATAGTCGTTATGATTAATATGTAATTGATGCAATGATTTGTTGAAATACAAGTAAGTTATGTAGAAGATTAAGGATTTGGCAAGAATATCCATGCTGCAAGGCATACCTTAATGATATTCATGCAGTACTAACATGCCAAAACTAATTCTTCTTCTTTCTTTCTTTTTTGAGTGTTTTTGACAGTGTTAAGCAAATCGTTAAATTGAACTATGGGTTGGATCCAATCCTATCATGAACATACAAGTTCTTACCAGCGTGTTGAAGACTTGTATAATATGTATCACCAAAGAATAGAAGAAACCAAGGCATTTCAATTGTTTATGGATCATAATAGTGCAATGTTCGCTCCATCATTAATATAAGTATTGGTTATTTTTTTTTCTTGATTGCTAGTGTTATCAAATTATAATTTGCTTCCATGGTTTATTCATCATGATGCCATGCAAAAAGTGCAAAGGAGAGGTACGCAGGATTTCTCCTTTGTTTTTTGGAGATGTGATCCCGAAAAGAAGTCACCTAATGTTGTTCAGGAATTAGCAATTGTCGGTGATGACCTCTTTTTTATTTATGTTCTTTGTCCTCATTTTTAGCGAAACATTTTGGGCATATATGTTTGGGACCAATGCATTCATTTTCCTTTTCACGAACGTAATTTCAATTTACAATGTTTAGTTGGCAATGTGTTTGATTATCAGATATGATTGAATCCATATCCTCTCTTTTTTGCAGCCACATGAACAATAACCCAAATCCAAACTTGATTTTATTTTGTAAACTTATTGGAACTGCATGAATTAAAGACAAAAACACATATGCATGGAACCCCTAAAGGATCAAACCCGAAGGTCTACTACACATAATTATTGCTGTTAAAAACTTAAATAAAAGTTTTACTTGAAGATTTTGAGTTGTTTTTTTTAAATCCAAAACTGCATAAGACACATTCTAATTTAGGAAGTTGATAGTCCATGTTCTCAATTCTATGGATGCAAAGGAGTTGTTTCCTTGCATGCTGAAGATGTTTGTCCAATTTGTTGCAATTGATCTTCATATTTTTAATGTAACGAGAAGTATATGAATGCAATGGAATTCATCTAGGCTTTGTTGTCTAACTTCTCATTTTGCCCTTTTTTATTTTTTATTTTCTTGTCTCTCTATGAGTAGTTTTTCTTGAGCAACAACTACATATGCATCTTTTATTGATCTAGAAGTTCTTTTCAGGGAATTCCTGTAGCTCCTCTGTGGGATTTCTGCAAGGGGCAGTTTATTGGAATGCTAAGCCTTCTAAACTTCATCTTGATTTTGAGGGAGGTATGTTTCCAAAACTGTAGACAATTTTTTTTTTACCTGAAGTTGTTTATCAGCCGCAATTGCGTGTTATTAGTATGTTATTCTGCTATCATTTTCAAATTTCAAGGAGTTTTAATAGTTTCTTATTACTGTTTAATGTATTTACAATCGTATCCTCACATTTAGGTTAAGGTATGCTTCTACCATCTGTTTCATCAGCAGTACTCATTGGATCTGTCTTATAGAGTTTTTGCATTTGTCAACAATGTATCATAGGGGCTACAGATTTAACCAAAGTCTACTATAGCTTGTGGCAAAATATTGGTGTGCTAAATGTGTCTAAAATTAAATGATGTCATTCTTTGTAGTTGGTGCTTGTGCTCTATTCTCTTCTAAATGTGGTATAAATTTTTCATACGTTGTATTTCCAAAAGCCAGTCTCAGCTGATGGAGAAGTTTTGTATTTCTTGCTAAAGATTTTACTATGCTAGGCCATTAATATTTATCAAAGTTGAGTCTTAAAAGCATAGAGAACAGAGTATTTGAGGATGTTGGTTAGTTGAAGTACATTGGTGCTTTGTGCATGTTTCAATTACAAACTAGATTCTAATTCCCGTAAGAGTCAACTTGAAGATTTATATTTATCAAGCAGAGTTTAAATATAAAGGTAGCATTATGTGAGTGTGTTCTTTATTGTGGAGCTGGTCATTGGGACAACATTGGTGCTTTGTGTATGTTTTGGTGTCTACTTAGATCCAAATTCCAATAATAGCAGTATTGTTTTTTTTTTTAATTTCTTCTTTGTTTTGCTTATTATGTTTGGCACCTTTGGTTTTGGATTTTGGAGGTTTGGATAGATGTAAGTTATATGTTCAAAACCTCGGTGATATATTTGTTATATAAATATATAATGATAGTATAATGTGATGATCCTTAAAAAAATTTAGTGCATTTAGTTCCAAAGTTCAAGGATTTTTCATAACATAAAAAGTTGGTGGGAGCTGTTTGGATTATTTCGAAGTTCAAATCATGGTTCGAAAATTCTTTTTTCGGTGAAGTTTCATGAATCCTTTTTTATTTTTTAAACCATTGAAGTCTAAAGCAGATATAAAATAAAAATGTAAAAACTCGTCGAAAGAATTCGATAGACTTTGATAAAAAAAATGCAAAAATTCAACAAAGAATTTGATAAAATTTGATTGTACTTGATAAAATTGAGCAAAGTTTGACAGAGAAGTAAAGGCGGACTTGGCATCCAGAATTTGGCACTTTGTAATGTGGTGTTGTGTAGTAAATGGATTTGGAGAACTGTTAATGAGACAGATTCATTCTTCAATTGCAAGAAGGTAACTTGAATGCGAGTGTTAAGTGATTTTTTCCTGTACTATTTATTTCTACATTAGTTCATTTACCCTCAATAGATCTTCTTGTATTCTCTTTTCATGCATTTTACTAGTTTCCTTCTGATTTTGCGTGTATGAAGTGTTCATACATTTAACGTTCTTGAGAAATTTATGTAAGAAAATATCCAGAGGCTAATATCTTAATCAGATTATGATCTAGAGCTCTGTGGGTCATTTCTATTTTTCTTTTTTGTGTGTGGATGATTAATTGTTTGTCGTTGGAAACTTTGTCATTTTTTTATCGAGAAGAACTTAGTGCAGTGGTATATGGTGTATTTCATTATAAAAGCATCGTGAGAATATTCATTTACTTATTCCTTTTTTATTTCCTCCCTTTCTCAATCAGCACAAAGTCGTGAGAATATTCATTTATGTTGCATCAGAAATCACACTCTTCACCTCTTCTATCAGGGTATCACTTTCTTTTGTTTGTTTATTTAGCTATTTATTTCAGTGTTGTCAAGGCGTCACCTAGGCACTTTAGGGAAGTAGTCGCAATTTATCTTTTTCTGGAGGGGCTTGAAAAAATGCACTATTAGCAATCATTTAGAAGTATTGAAAAAGTTGTATTAAAATGTTGTATTAGCGTCACCTAGGCACTTCAGGGAAATATTGTTGTAGTGGGTACACTATTGGATAAGTTGTGTGTGGGAAGTATTAATGTTGATAGGAAATTTTTAGCAGCATGCTAGTAGGCTAATTTTATTATACTGAACAAATGTTGGATTATGCTGAGTGGTGAAAATTTCTATGTTGCAGGGTATGTGTGCCAAGACATAATAGAATTAAACATGAACGCATTTGACAAATTTTAGCTGTAGCGGCAGCAAAAGCAGTACTAGCAACAAAGTCATCAGTAGCAACAGCAATAGAAGATCATCAGATGAAGATTCAGAGAATGGACAAGACAACATCTCTGGCTCAGTTGTTGAGTTTTGGAGACAAGGAATTGAGTTATATTGAATAGATTTTAATTTATTTAATAATTTAGCTATTTGTGTATATTCAAGTATTTTTGTAAAAGTAAAACTTGTGTATTATTATTGTTATCAATATATAAATTATTACAAAAGAAAATTGTTTATGTTATAGTTTTTTTTGTTGTTGAAGCAACTAAATAGCAATAAATATTATTGCTAATTACATAATTTAGCAACAAAACTTATTGTTGATAAAGTATAAAATTTTGTTACTAAAATTTTAATTTTGCAACTAATTAATTTGTTGCTAAAATAAACTTTTAGCAACGAAATAAATTGTGGCTATAGATGGTTTTTAGCAACAAAATATTTTTGTTGCTAAATAAGTTATTAGCAACGAATTAATTATTTGTTGCTAATTTATAACTGTCACGCACTATTAGCAACAAACATAGCAAGAAAAATTTTTTATTGCTAAAAAACAAAAAATTAGTATTTAACAATAAAAATTTTTGTTGCTAAATACTAAGTTTGTTGTAGTGAATCTCTAAAATATCTTGAAAATTATATATAATATGAAATTATGATATTAACCCAAACATAAGGTATGTTATCTTAACTTCTTGGTATCAAACTTAATTTAATAACTAAATCATGTTTAACATTGTAATAATAATCACAAGAAGATAACTTACCAATTAGGAATTGATGATTTATTTTTATTCCCGCCTTTGCTATGATGACTATTATGCATACTTAAAACTACTTATATTATTTATGTTTGAGTCTAATAATATATGAATATTATAAAATTTATTTAAGTTTAACATGTATTTTACATTGTTAACGGTTACAAAATGCTCTCATATTTGTTAATAAGTTGAGCAATTATTTTTTTTTTCTTAGAACAATGTTTATTTACTTTAATTTTCTAAGGATACTCATGACCACAAATACTCAAAGATGCAATTGGAAAACAATTGTATGGAACTAGAACTTTTAGGTTAGATAGGCTACATCCAACTCATTTAACCATTTCACTATTTGTTATATAGTTCAGCAATTAATTATTTATAAGTAAAAGGATAGAATATCGACTTTATTAGGATATGTTGTATATTCCAATATCATCAAGATGCTCTAATATTTCATCAACAACAGCAATAAACAAACAAAAGGAATAATAAATTGTATAATCAAAATAATAGCAGTTAAATATGACATAGTCTAAGATATATATATATATATATTTCATTAAAATAAACAGAACAATCCAATCTTAAGTAATTTTCTTTTTATCAAAACAACCACAATTTTCTGATAATGGTACTGTAAATGATCATAATTATCATGGACATGCATTTATATATATGGTACCATCTATCATTCGAAATAATACTATAATCGTAAAGAGTCATTTAATGTACTCTTGGCAAAAAGAAGAAAAAAAAAGTCCAATAATAATACTTTCATTGAAAGATAGATCTTGGTGAAGATAGATAACAAGATGACTGTAATCTCACATAAACCAGGTGGCAGATGAACACTGGCTGAATCCCCTAAAGGAAATCCATCCACACAGTTCACATGAGATGGTAACAAAAACATTAGAACGGATTGGTGGAGCAGATTATTTTCCGCAACTCCAAGAATCCAAAAGAAAAATATCTCTGATATTTATTTAACTGGTGGACTAGAGATTGCCAAGTATCAGATACTTCCAACACCCTTGAATCTCAAACACCCAATGAGAAGAGAGAAACAGATATTCATGGATAAGGACTCCTAAAACTCTACCTCTATATAATTATTCTCGAAGCTTCAAACAGCTTCAAACAGAATTCATAGTAATACCATAGCCGTCTTTCAGTCTTTCTCAGTTTGTGTTCTAAGTTCCTCAGTTGTTGTAGCACCAATGGCTGCTTCTACGATGGCTCTATCCTCTCCATCCTTCGCTGGCAAGGCAGTGAAGCTTGCTCCATCTGCTTCTGAGATTCTAGGAGAAGGAAGAATCACCATGAGAAAGACTGTTGGCAGGCCCAAGCCTGTCTCCTCGGGTAGCCCCTGGTACGGCCCAGACCGTGTCAAGTACCTCGGACCATTCTCCGGCGAGCCTCCATCCTACCTTACAGGAGAATTCCCCGGCGACTACGGTTGGGACACTGCTGGGCTCTCTGCCGACCCCGAGACCTTCGCCAAGAACCGTGAGCTAGAGGTCATCCACTGCAGATGGGCCATGCTTGGTGCCCTTGGTTGCGTCTTCCCGGAATTGCTATCAAGAAATGGTGTCAAGTTCGGCGAAGCTGTGTGGTTCAAGGCAGGTTCACAGATCTTCAGCGAGGGTGGTTTGGACTACTTGGGAAACCCTAGCTTGATTCATGCTCAGAGCATTTTGGCCATTTGGGCTTGCCAAGTGATCTTGATGGGTGCTGTTGAAGGTTACCGTATTGCCGGAGGACCCCTCGGAGAGGTGACCGACCCACTATACCCCGGAGGGAGCTTTGATCCTTTGGGACTTGCAGATGATCCTGAGGCATTTGCAGAGCTGAAGGTAAAGGAGATTAAGAATGGAAGATTGGCTATGTTCTCAATGTTTGGGTTCTTTGTTCAGGCTATTGTGACGGGAAAGGGACCTTTGGAGAACTTGGCCGACCACCTTGCTGATCCTGTTAACAACAATGCTTGGGCCTATGCCACCAACTTTGTTCCCGGCAAGTGAGAGAAATTAAAGAAGAGTAGGGGAAATGGTGGTGATGGATGATGACGGAGAGGATTGATGAGATGTAAATTGATAAGAATCAGTGGGGATGTGTGTGAATTTTGTGTACTGCTAAAAATGTTTCTATAAAAGTTGAGTTTGTGCTTTTCCATGATCTCAAAGTGAACTAGAAGTAATTTAATCTCTTCACCAATGCAAGTTAAATGGGTTTCTACTGATGAATTACCAAGTCATCAAGGAGTAACGGAATTCACGTGGTAGAATGTTTTCACTTTTTTACTTCAATTATTTCATCTGTCTGACCTATTTAAATCAGACATGATCCAACTATAACCTCTTTAAATAATGTGTTAAATATTAAATTTGAGTCATCAGTTTATTTAATGCAATTATGTATGAGTTTATAAAACCAATTGTCGCCCTCATGCTAAGAGACAAGCTCTCTCAATCATGATAGAGGCTCACAATACATGCTTGAAATCAACTTTAAGGTTGCTCCTGGCGAACTCAATTTTTCATCAAACTCAACATTAAATTAGGCATTTGGCCCCTTTTTTGGGTATTTGAATTTTGATTCATTTGCCCTTGTGCTTGGGTATTTGGGCGTATGAACACACATACGATTGTATTAAAATTGTATAGGTATTACCAATTTATAAGTTTATAGACTCATTTGAATGATCAAAATAAGTTATCATACGCCATGCTATCTTAAATATAATATAAAGATCGTCTCGTAATATGAATTGAAAACCGAATGTGATTCCTCGATGCACTACCACCTCTCTTATTCATTCTAATAGACTAAAGGTATTCTCCCAAAGCTATCCCATTACTCTAAACAACTAAACTATCCGTTAGCTTAACCCTCAAATGAATGAAACCATGTATGCTTTCATACCTCTTTGTAATTTATTTGATATTGGAGTTCTAAAAGTTCCAACATGTATCTCAATGCTTAAATTTTTTAAGGTTGCCGGTATTGAAGAATGCAAACTGTGTTACAATGAATAGGTTGTTTCCAGCTATGGAGGCTTGGAGTGAAGGTTTCCAACATATTCCAACTCTATTTTGCCAAGGAACGACGCTCTCTCCTTTTGTTGACGTTGGACGGTCAAAACAACTCAACTTAGACATGACTTTGCTGCGATTACTCAGTGAGCTGTGTGAACAATAGGACACTTTGCAAGGCATGATAAGGTGGATCGATCGGGTAAAGAGATTGCAAACCAGATGGCCATCCAAATAAGCTGTATAAGTAGAGATATGACTAATTTTGGCAGAAAATGAGCCACATTAGCACCTGCACCTGGGACGAAGGACCTGCTTGTATCAGATTGTTGCTTCTATAATAAAGTTTTGAACTAATACATTGTTCCCTCAAATAATAATAATAATATTATTACAAACAAATGGCTTATGCTGGTTAAGATGCAAGATGCAAGATAATATTATTGAAAAGAAGCAAAAGAACCACTGAAAAGAAGCAAACGAACCACTGAAAATATTCATTATGAATTATAAGAACAGAATGTACATTTGTAAGCAAATGTGTAGTGATTAATAAACAAAAAATGATGTTATCAGATACAACAATATACAAAATGTGAGGGGGAGCGTGCCCTGGAAAAATTGGAGCTCGGGAACATGATTTGTACAGTCCTCCCAGCATTCATCTCTGTTTTTGGGTAAGTCTATCCTCAACATTTTCAGAATTATGGATAACAGCAACAAGCAAATGTAAGGATGACTCGGCGTGGAATAGACAAGCTTCAGAGTGTTTTAACTTGTGTTTTTGCATTGGGTTTATTGAGCTTCAAAGAATTGATGTTCTTCTGTTGTATAACAAAATGGAAGAATCTGATGGTGATAGAATCACGAACCACTTGCCGCAGCTGCCCTAGCTCTAGTGACAGATTGCTCATAAAGTTCTATATACTGTGCTGCTGAAGAATCCCAACTGAAATCAATTTTCATGTTCCTTTGAACAAGTTCACACCATCTTTCATGGTTCTTTTTATGGTGGGCAAAAGCCCTTTCCAATGCACCGCTAACTCCCTTCGTAATGTGAAAATCGGTAAACAAAAGTAAAGAGTGGTGAATGAATAGATTGAAATATCAATATTACAGGAATTGGGCAAGAATGAAATGGACTATGGGTACCTGTTCATCAGGAGTCAAAAATGTAAAACCATTGCGAAAATGAGATGGGATTGCATCATCATCTAGATCAAAAACACTAGAGGAATAATCCCTCAAGAAATATAAGTATATACTTCCCAAAGTAATAAACCTTTGATATAATGGCAACAAAAACTAAAGAGAAGATTTACCTGTCGTTTAAGCCTCCAGTTTTTCTAGCAATTGGTACAGAGCCATATCTCATCGCTATCATCTGAAAATGAAGAGGATAATGTTATACCGGATTTAAATTCAATTGAGGAAAGTAAGTTTTCTGGTTATTTAAGGTCCAGTTTAGTGAAGAATTTGTAAGTTGTCACGAGTTTTCAAAAACAAAGACATTGGGAAGGAAATAATAGAACAACAAAAAATTGTGTTTGTTTTTTAAACACAAAAAATCAAAGGTGTTTTTGAAAACTTTGCTTTAAAAATCTGTTTTTGGATCTTAAAACAAACAGGCATTAAAAGGTTGCGTCCTTGTCCTTAAATTCCAGTGCCTAAAACTAAAAGTTCAAATTCCATGTGGAGCAATTTTACTACCGCAAGTATTGTTTTGCATCTCTTACAATCAAGCAGAGGAGAAAATATACCTGTGTAAGACCACATGGCTCAAATATTGATGGGATAATGAACATGTCTGATGCCGCATAGATGAGATGTGAGAGAGCTTCATCATATTTCAATATCAACCGAACTTGAGGGTGACTATGGAAATGATTAGCAATCCCTTCAAATTCCCTCTGTAGAAGTAAGAAATTAGCCATAATGAGTTGACAGGAGATTTAGAATATCTACAAGGTCTGCTTTTACACATTAATTGCGATAAAATCTCTGATTACTGGATATCTATTAAAATCATATGTATGGGCATGATACCTAAATAATCCCTTAAAGATTACACAGGCTTTGCTTCAGTCGATATCTGTATTATAATTAATAAATTTGCAGCAAGTAGCAAATGGTGGGTATATTTCAAACAAGATTGGCAGAAGCTGGTTGGTGCGTGTTTGGTGTTCTAGGTTCAGAGGGTGAGTGTATTTACCTCTATTAGCTTCAGGCAAGATTTTGGTTGCATGGGATATTAGAGCAGTTAGCGTCTGAGAGCCTCATTGGTGAGTATAGAGTCAACATTTAAGCTATTAATGCCTCCTTAAGTAGTTGCTAGATTTCTAGAGTTTATGGGCCATCTACTCAAGTAACCAGATGGCACTTCGGGACGAAATGACTGGGTTGCTGATAATTTGTGAACAGCTAGTTTATAGGTGGACTGTAACATATCGAAAATTTTATATGAAATTTTTATTTTTACGTAGAAAATTATACATAATTGACGAATGAGAATTTTGGCAAGTCCTATGTTATCCAAATGAGGGATAAAAATCAATTAAAGGGATTTTTGGAAAAAAAAAATATGAAAATAATGCATAAAATGAGATATCATAGCCAAAAATACAAGGATATGTGCAATTTTTGACGAAAACAGGATTAGAAAGTCAATTAGGATCGAGATTTGGAAAAAAATCCGAAAAGACAGCAAGAAATTCGGTTGAAAAATCAAAACAAACTCAAAATGTCGTGAACCGTAGATCTGGAATCTGGTTCATCATCCTACGGCCAAGATCAGGTTTGCACGTACACACGAGAGCACCGAATCAGCCAGATCGAACGGCCAGAAATTCGTATGCGTAACTCGAGGAAGATCGAACGGCCAGAACGAGATTCGTTGATCGCTAAATCGGACCGCACACTGTGATCGAGGATCATCCAACGGTCCAGATCGAGGCGCTCTGAGATAATCGAGAACGAACACTACGATCGAAGAAATCGGACAGACCGGATGCATTTCGTTGATCGATTTCGCGATCCGCCGTGCTGAGCTTGAGGAAATCGAACGGTGCAGACGTAGTTCGTTGATCGCGAACAGTGAGGCGCTCGAGAAAGATCCAACGGCCAAGATCTCGTTCGCCCGATCCAACGGCCAACGTTGCACGCGCCAAAACAAGTTCGCGATCTAGTGTTGCGATTGAGGCGTATCTGATGGCCCATATAGACGAATCCGATCCATCGCGAACCGAACGCTATGATCGATGCAAATCGGACGGTCTAGATTCACGCATCTCTAAAGATCTGAGATACAAATACGTGATTCGAGGATGATCTAACGGTCCCGATCTGAGGCTCCGAAAATACGTTAAAATTAACAAAAAAATACGAAAAAAATATCCAAAAATTTTGAAAAATAGTTTCTAAATTTCAAAAAATATTTCTAAAATCCAGAAAAAATCCGAAAAATACTCTTTTTGCTCCAAAAATTAGAAACTACGAAATTTGGTTGAATTAGAGTGTTTTATTCATAGGACACAAAACTTTCTATTTTCTTCCCTTGAAAAATTTATATAAACCCCCCTAGGCCCCCAATTTCATTCATTCCAAAGAATAAGAGTTGAATGCTCAAAGCCTTCTTCTTGGCACCTCCCATCTTCCCTTCTTGTGTATGTGAGAAGCTCTCAAATTGAAAAATTAAGTTGGGTGATCTTCGTGGGCACTAGTACGTGGGGGAATTGCTGCCGAAATCCCGGAAGACAGCGTCACAATGTGGAAGTGATTTCTTAAACACCCCTTTTTCTTATTCAAAGTTCTAACATGTTCATTGTATGTACGGTTTTAAAATCAAAAGATTTTCAGTTCTAGCATTCTAAAATAATTTTCAGTTTAGATTTGATTCATAGTTGAATTTATGCATGCATATTAATCATGTCATGCCTAGTATCATGTTTAGGTTTTATTTCAATATGTGATGCATGATTTTGAGTGTTCCATGATTGAATTTTCAGTTTGATTATATGCTGAATTTATTTATTTTAGTCTCATGTT
>JAJIYU010003711.1:0-26098 GCA_030144865.1 Tinospora cordifolia
TGTAAAGTAGCACGGACCCAACCCACATATTGGTTAAGTCCACTGTCAAAAAGAACGGTGGTTAGGTCCAACACTCAAATCAAAGAAACATGGGGGTTGGGGTGTTACAAAGTCAGTAAGCTAGGAGAACTATATGTGAAGGAAATAGTAAAGCTGCATGGTGTACCCAAGACTATTGTGTCTGATAGAGACTCTCGCTTTACTTCACAGTTCTGGCAGAATCTACAGAAGGAGATGGGTATTAAGTTCACCATGAGTACAACATTTCACCCTCAGACAGATGGTCAGTCTGAGAGAGTTATCCAGATTTTAGAGGATATGCTAAGGTTTTGTGTTTTAGACTTCAAGGGGAATTGGAGCAAGTACATACACTTGGCAGAGTTTGCCTATAACAATAGTTATCAGACAAGTATTAAGATGGCTCATTCGAGGCTCTATATGGAAGGCCCTGCAGATCACCTACCTGTTGGGCTGAACTAGAGGATCATGTATTAACCAGACTAGATTTGGTGGAAAAAAATGAATAACCAAGTCATGTTAATATAGAAGAGGCTGACCACAGCACAAAGTCTTTAGAAGAACTATGCTGAAAAGAGGAGAAGAACACTAGAGTTCCAAGTTGGGGACAAAGTATTTTTGAGAATTAGTCCTCAAAAGGACATCAAGAGATTCAGATTCAAAGGAAAGTTATCTCCGAGGCTTGTCAGACCTTTTGAAATACTTAGAAGAATTGGGTAATGTGCTTATGAGTTGGACCTACCATGCCGAATGACTTCAGTTCATAACGTATTCTATGTATCCATGTTGAGAAAGTATGAACCTGACCCTTCTCACATCATCCACTAGGAAGAAATGAATATTCAAGATGATGCTACTTATGAGGAAATAGTGGCAAGAATCCTCGACCATAAAGTACAGAGTCTGCAAACGAAGGATATCCCGTTAGTGAAGGTACTGTGAAAACATCATGGGGTGGAAGAAGCTACTTAGGAACTCGAAAATGAGACGAAGACAAAGTATCCACACTTGTTCACTAAAAATCCTTAGTTATGTCCAAATTTCGAGGAAAAAATTTTTCTAAGGAGGGTAAGTTGTAATACCTTAAAATTTTTGTAGTCAATTAAATAAAGTTTATCATTTACTAAGTAAAATTTGGGTGAAAAATGAAACCGGGCTCATTTTAGGGCTAAATTTGGCAAGTTCCAAAACTTTCATTTAGTACCCCTTAGGGACCCAAAATAACTTGAAATGAAGTAAGATGACATGAACCAACTAAGGGGACAACATATCCAAAAATAAGAACAATTGGTTAAGGCTAGGGTTTTCATTGCCAAACGACCTTCAAGGGGTCCAAATTAGAAAAAATTGTCATTTAGGGTACTTCGGGAGATCAAAATGACATGAAACAAAATGGAATGACATGAACTAACAAAATAAATGAAATATCCAAAAATCAGAACAAATGGCCAAGATTTGAATTTTCATTTGCCTAGTGAGCTCAATGGGGCTTAGATAAGGGAAGTTTTTGAAGGAAAATCACCTAGGACCAAACCATACCTTAGAATGCGCATTTCATGTGATTCCCAAACTATATGATATAAATCATAATTCTATGTAAATAAGGAGATATTAATTTTTATTTGATTTTTGTGAACCAATGAAGTTATGGCCACCCCCACTTGATTGTGCACATCCACACCTACTTAAGCCAAAATCGGCCCAACCACGTACATGTGTGTGTGCACACATGTGAGTAACCCTATTTCAATAGTTTCTTATAACCAAGATGAACATCTTTGACTATTATATGGTGTTCCCTCAAATTTGATATTGTACACCCATACTTGATGAATAAGAAATAAGAACATGGGAAAGTATTCCTTGTGTGTATGTGTGATAAGCAAACAAGGAAACCAAAAAAGAAAGTTGCCATGAGCACATAGGGGACGTCCCATTTGAATTAGAATATGATTTAAACCTCTTTTGTGTTCACGCATAGTTAGGAAACAAGATCATATTCATATCTTTTGAATTAGAAAGTCATAGTGGTCCCACTTGCCAACCATGAACACACTTGCCCTCTTTATGCAAACCATCCCCTTTATGAATAGAAACTTGTCCAAAATTTTGTGAACTTCCCAAGCTGCCCAAGGCTGCCCTAGGACATCCCATATGCTCTCATGAACATCTATAAATACCCCCTCTTGCTCACATTCATCTCATCCCAAAGCAAAGAGTTGACACTTCCCTCTTTGCTTGTTCTTGCCTTCTTCTTGGCACCCCTTCTCACTCTCTTTTTTTTCTTGTATGAGAAGTTCTTATTTCAGTATTTTAAAGAGTTGTTGAAGTAGTTTTGTTGGTGATTAGAAGATCTTGAAGTTTTGAAAGTGGTAGATAAGGGGAACCTCTGCCGGATTCTACAAAGAAACTTGGATTAAGGTGGAGGGGATTTCTTAAACCTCTTCTTTGCTATTTTAAATTTCTAGTAAATTCATGCTTGTTTAAATTCAAATTTTCAGCATGTCTTATTTTAGTTTCAGCATGTTTAATCATATTTTAATTTTAGTTCAACATGTTTTTATGTTTTAATCACTCATGAGAACATGTCATGCTTAAAATCCATGTTTAGGACTTAATTCAATGTTTTAAGCATGCTATGCAATGTTTTCATGCTTTTATATTTTGAATTTCTTTTATGATTATGTGATTCTTAAATATAAGAAATTGAAGATAAGAACCACATACTGTCATAGTGACCCGTATGGGTGCTATGGGTGTTTTTAACACATGCTTGGAGTGTGTGGTTGCGGGGTGCAACTAAGGGATACTTGGTATGTGACATGCAATGGAAAGTGACAAAGAAATGTCTTTCCACTCTAAAGAAGGGTATCTAAATTAAGGACATCAAGGGAGTAGAACCTCTTTCAGTCTTGACATCAACTACAACCAAAAAGTTGCTTGAATCATTTAATGCATGAAAGTGTTTGAATTTGGATGTGCTATTAATTTGAAATAGTAAGTTAATTGTTTAATGAATGATCCACTGGGTTATGTGCTCATCCTTCCTTTTATTTTTTAGGAAATTGACTTGAATCATGAAGGCCCTGGATATTAGACTATTTCTAAGTTTTGAAAGTTCTATTATAAGGGCATTTTGTCCAAATTTTGAATTTAAGACTTTCGCCAAATTTTATTTAAGTTTTGAGAGTTATGTACTCAAGTTTTGATTTAAGAATGTAACTTTCTTTATTTTATTTGAATAAATAAAGAGTTTGAAGTATTCCTTTATCTAATTCTATAGCCTTATTGAATTGAAATTTAACACATTGTGATGTATCCATGAACGTTTTCAATAAGTGTTTAAATAAAGGAATTGAGATATAAGTTGTGTACTTGTAAATGTAACATATGACCCAACCCACCTTGTGGTTAAGATTAAACCTATTTCTAGGGGTTTGGGGTGTTACACAATGGCCTGAGAGACCAAACTTAACATAAATGTAGCCACTGAAGCCATTCTAAAAAGGGAGAAATTTGCACTACTTGGTGAAATGGGTTCTTTTAGAATCAATTTCAAGCCATCTGCTAGAGGTTGTAACAATCCGAACGATCCCACTACATCAGGACCTTTTCGACGTTGCACAAAAGCCATTCTTTACGTTTAGCTAGCATTAAAAAGGCTACTACTAGTAGAAGTGGTAGAATTATTCCAAGTATTTCTACTGGAACAGCTATGTACATTTTTTATTTTCTATTCACTCATGATCAGGCCTGACCTGGCTGACTCGATCATGATATTTCACTCATGATCTGACCTAGTTGACCCAATCATGATATTGAAGGATGGGACCTCTTCTCAAAAAACTCTGGATCCCGAAAAGAGTTGAAGAGAGTGCAACCTCGAATCCTGTTATCTTACTTTGAATGGAATGTTCCTTACTTTATTATTGAGACATGCATATTGAGAAGTTATAGAAAATAATTTCAAAGTTAAAATGATGGAATTAGGTGACAAGATTCATGTTGAAATGCTCAAGATGCCATTAAAAATAAAAAATAAAAAAAATCTAAAATCTAAAATTATGAAAATTCATGCTACTACATCAAGGAAATACACAATGCATTGTACTGATGCAAACTCTCAAAACATGATTTTTGGTGTGATAGGAACATTTTGTTAAGATTTTCGCCAATCCAAGGGTCCATGGGGTGTCAAGTGGCATGCTCATGTATGTCCATACTTGAAACACATTGTCTAAGAGAAGAAAGACAAAAAATTACCAATCTAATGATGAGAAAAATAGGTGCGAAATATGGTAATTACCTTTTTTTGGGTGCAAATATTGTTGGGTAGTGAAGGAAAAGCATGAACTCTTCTCAATGCTCATGCACACCCCACTTGACATGGGACCATCCTCTCCTTGATCAACGCACTCTCCTAGCTTAAAAGATGGCCCATAACCCTCCCCCTTGACCTAGTAGACCTTGATTCGAAAAAGGAGAAGGAGAGAATGAGAACTTTCATTCTTTAACTATGCAAACAAGTGGGGATAGTTTTGAGTACAAAAGAAAGGGTTTGTTGAATTTGGAGTGCTTTGAAGTGCTAAAAAGAGCCATTGTAAGCTTCCTCAAGTCGTTTTCTATCTCTAGACACACATGTAAATATCACGCCATGTCATTAACACTTTGTTCACGATAGGAGCATGTGTGTCCACCACGTTTGACGGACATTTTGTGTAAGCCATGAACCTTATCTTGTTAAAACATAAACACCTCTAGATTGTGGTTTTTGCTTGGTCACATTGCCCCAAGAACAGCAAAAATCCCAAGACTGAGCCTAAAAAAATAAGTAGTAACACATTTGAGTTTTGAGTCACAATACCTTATGACTGGTTAAGTGTGTTTTCAAGACTGATATCAAGAGTATGAGTCTTTCATCCTTACACATTTAGATAAAAAGATAGAAATGACTTCAAGATATAATTGGAATGGCATAAAATGGTGTAAGAACCACAAGCACAAAGATTGGTGGTTCACATAGGATGCTAGTTGTTGTCAAACAAAAGACCGACCATGGAAAACCCTTGATTTGATCTCAAATCCTTAGAAATCATACAACACTTCTGTAGTATTATACAACACCAAGAGATAAACAAAACAACAGATTACACTATATTTTCTAGAACACTTGTGCTTTGGAAAGATACCCAATTTCACATACACACGATGGCATGGGGAATCTAATGATGGATTCCAATGCATAGCAAAGGCCTAAACACATGTAAAAACATATTAACTTAGGACCAGGTCATAATAGAAATAAATGAACTTAAAACTGACATATTTGTGCATATAGGAGGAAATGCAAAGATGCTAATTGGAGAAGCACAATAGGATTTGCAAACTCTACCTTTTATGATTTTTAATGTGAGTATAGTTGTATATCATTTCTATTTCATCGTTAAACTTGTATGTGCAATATGGACTAGGAAATGGCCTTATGTGGTTGCATAGAAGATTCTATTTCATACTTACATAATTGAACAAATCATTTGCTTAAAAATATGGTATGTTGTTGTAACAACCTGAATTTTCATGACACGTTGACATGACGTATAGGTGTATAAGTGTGTATTATACATATATGTATATGTATAAATAACGTCAAGTGAAAAAAATTATTTAAATAAATAAATTTAGATAATTTAATAATAATAATGATAGCGTTATTATTATTATTGTTGGTTTTGTTATTATTATTTATATTATTATAAATAAGGGGTGTAAATATAATTAATCGTGAGGATGAATTGATAGAAAATAGGAAAATATATTGTAGTAGGTTATAATAAGATATATATATATATATATAATGGATAAGTATGAGTATACATATATATTTGGTTTTATTTGCCTTAATATATGGCATGAAGTGGATTAAGAAATTAAAAAAAATGTATTTATCTAACAATTGGGGGTACGTTGCTTAGGGAAGAAAAAAACCAAAACAAGAAAAAGACAAAAGAAAGAAAAGAAAATCAAGAGGAATGATGAGGTGGTTTGGGAGCCATTTATTAAATGGAGCACTTGAAGTTGATTAGTTATTATACGTAATTGTATGGGTGGTGGCAGCACCATTCTTATCCTCAATTCATTTTGTTTTCTTTCCTTCTTTCACTTTTCATATTCACGCATAAAGATAACACATGGAAGGAAAATTCAATTTTTTCGACAGATTCAACGCACAGGTAAGCTATTTTTCCTAATTCTTATTCCAAAGATGCTAGATAAGCAGAGTATTACGAATCTATGGGTCTAATTTTTAGTGTAGGAAGTGTATTATAGTATTACCCTAAAAGAGAAAATTTGCCCACAGTGAGTTAAACTCGGTAAAACTTATACCAAAATATTCCTGGTGATGCGTAGATCCTAGATATGTAGTTAGTTTTCGTTTGTTTGTCCTGTATATTTCAAAATAAATATTCAAAGTTTTATAATCTTTGGATGGGCTTTTGATGGTGTTAAATCTCACTAAAAGTTTAATTGGAGGCCATAAAAATGTAGAAAATGAAAATCCATACCCATCGAGACCAAATTTATGAATTTTGGATATCAATAGGAATTTTCGTGAGCGATTGACCAATAGAGTTAGTTGTCAAACAATTAAAAATTTAGTAAAAATATAATTAAAAACCTTATTTTTGATATTTTCTGCTATGAAAATATATTATATGAGCAGAAAAATAATCTTAAAGATTAGTAAGCATATCAAAGTTATTGTGCACCAATAAATAAGATTAAATATATATATTAGGTTAAATATAAGCTATAATTATGTTGGAAATGATTTATAAAATAATTTTAAATGAGTTGAAATTGATTTGATGCATGTAAAATGACTTTTGGTGACAGGTTTATATTGGTGCTGTGAAGACAAATTATTATTGGATAATATGAACTCATCGAACAGTAATTTTGGGAGTAATCTTTACTTATGGTGTTATATTTGACATTGATATTATATTAAAATGTCTGATTTTATTTAAATAGAATGATATATTGCATTTCCTGCTTATTTGAATCCCATGAAATGGTTTTGATGCATTGTAGCATGTCAATTACATACCTAAGTATGTTATTGACATGGTAGCATTTTTATTGGTCATAGTCTCTAGGAACAGACTCATAGGATTAACTATTGTGGTAGTCCTGGTTGGTGCATTCCTAACATCAAATAAATGAGATAGAAATGGATAGATAATTAGATAACGAGAGGTTTGGTGTACTGCTCATTTGCGCGATGAGGAGCAGATTCGCTCTGTTATCTGGAAGGAAGGAGATGACTCATGCTTTTATAAAGATTGCTTGTTATTGAAATTGAATGCATGTTCATACATTACATGATGCATGCATGTTATTTTTATCTCATTTACCAGTTATTTAAATTTGTTTTTTTCTTGTATGTTTTTATACATATGATGACTGTGTAATACCATAAATTAGATTATTTACTAAGTTTGTTGTTTGCTCACTCTACTCTCAATCATTTTCTCCATGTTTTGACAAGAAAGGGAAAGGGAAGATGTGATATCATTATTAGTTTTCTTTTGAGGTTAATAGTATGTTGTAATTGTGATAATTAGCCAAATTACTATTTTGGGAGATGTACATAAATGTTTTATCTTCTAAATGTATCATTAAAGCAAATTTTAGATTTTGTGGTTGTATGGTTATCTATATGAAGAAATATGTGGTTTTTGTATATTGATTCACTACAAGAAATCGCACTTACAACAATATGTAATGTTTGTTGTTATACCTATAAGACAACTTTCATGGTGATGTTGTTGATTAGGGTGTTGTTAAACGACCGACTACTTTTAAAAATGGTCACGAGCCTGTTGTTGTAAAGCATTGTGTATTAGTCTTACAGTGAGGTTATAATAATGTTCGCCCGTTGTTAAATGATTCAATCTTTTAACACATATTCGACAACAGTTACAATGTCTGTTGTTGTAGAGATGTTATAACAACAGGTGCACGTTGTGGAAAACCTAACATTTAACAATGGTCACGTGCGTGTTGTTGTAATGCATTGTATATCGTTCTAAAGTTGAGGTTACAATAACGCACATTGTTAAATGTTTCAATCTTTTAACACATATTCGACAACGGTCATAATTTTTGTTGTTGTAGACGTGATATAACAATGAGCAAACGTTGTGGAAAACCTTACCCTTTTAACCTTTCAACAATAATCATCTGCACGTTGTTATATCATGTATCTTACAATGAAAACTGAACGTGTCATATGTTTCAATTTTTTTAATGATAAAATTATTTTAATACAATATATATTGCATATATTTACCTATATCAAATTCATAATATTAAATAAACATTATTAAATATTAGTCATATCATTTCAAATGACTCGTTTAGTATCACTTAAGAATAAAAAATTTCATAATGCCAAACATATATATACAATTCATCAAAAAGTATAATATAATTATTATTACACTATTTATCGTTATTAATTAATCTTAATAAACAAAAATAAAAAAGTTCTTAAGCAAAAGTTCTTCTTGAAGGATCATTACTTCTCATCTTGATACACAATTCAAGCATATAAACTCAAGTTCTCCATTGTTCCAATCTTTATATATATATATATATATTTATCTACATCAAAAAACAAATGAAGTTAATTAGATTAATTTTTTTCAAACAAATAAGAATAAAACCTAAAGAGCAACTGTAATAGTTCAAGCAACTCAATATATATCTAACAAAGGCATATAAGAACAAAACAAAAAAGGATACTATGCATAGTTTTACCTGATTCATAGAATACTTAGCCCCACTAGGGGATTGGACACCTAGATCTAGCTATATATTAATTTTTCTTAAAATTAAAGCATATATATATACGTGAAAGCTAGAGATGAAATTTCACATTGTTTATTAATCTTAAACCAAAAGTTATGATAGTAATCAACATTGTTTATTTTAAACCAAAAGCTATAATATTAGTAATCAACAAACATTATAAATCATGAACACGAAAGAGTAGATACCTTATACTAAAGAAGAAGAATACTAGCGCCGAGGAAAATAATATTAACTGAAAAGTGAATACTTAATTCACTCGCTTCTAAAGTCTTCATTTTTGTCATAGTGGCTATAGAAGATATAATATATTTGTTGATAAAAATGAAAAGGAATTAACTAATTATTTTTGATGCAATAAATAACTATCATATCACAAAATTCAATCAAGAAAAACAAATAATGAGTTATAGTATAGAACTTAATGCTTACATTATTCACAAAATAGTGCCATTTAGGTCAATCCTAGCATAGTGCTCTACGTTTCCATCTCCAAATGTTGGCATGTTCATAAGCTCGTGTGTCAAGTTTATACTTTCCTTATATGCTTGTAACTCATGAAAACCTCTTGGAGGATCTCTCAAAACGACATACCAGTTAGATGTTTCATTTTCTCTATAATAGAAAACTTGCCTTGCTTGTGATGCAAGAATAAATTGATCCTTATCAAATTGAAATTGCCCCTCATGAAGATTGACTAATGTAAATCCTTCTTCTTTCTTGACATCATTGACAATATTAGTCCAATCACATTTAAAAATAGGCACATGAAATGTATGATAATCAAGAATTATGATATCTCTTAAGACTCCATAATAAGTGACTTCCCCAGATTGTTGTGATTGATATTTTGCACTAGACCTACAAAGAGTTATTGCTTCAACTGAAACACCACTATTTTGTCAGGATTTATATGCATCTTTTGTATGAAAACGAAAACCGTTTATTACATATCCCTGATACGATAATACTTGATCCCTAGGCCCAAGTGTGAGCCATGTTAGCTTACTAGAAACATTGTTATGTCCAACAAGCTCCTTAATCTAATCATATAGCAAAAAGAATATAATGAGTACTACTTTGCTAAGATAAATGGAAATGCATGTTGAAAAATTCTTGTTTACCTTATCACGAATCTATCTATTAAATTCATCCATGTGTCTTTTATACAACAAATGTTCATTCCTTAATAATCTTCTATCTGAATGTCGAAGTTCATTTAAGTGCATTCTAATAAACAACATAAAGTTAGCTCCAAGTTGAACGAAACACTCAGATATTCATAATTTATGATATGGATTATAAGAACAATATACTTACTCTATGTAAGGTCGAACTTCTAAACTATTTAATAAAATATAATGGTAAGTAATATCCAAGATATCAGACGGAAGCACAACTTTCTTTTTACTAAGAATTGGGTGGCCCTCCAATTCTATTTTATTTTCTTCATCTTTATTTTCAACATCTTCATTGCATGTCGATCGAATCCCCAACTCACGTGCTTTCTCTATATATTTGCTACAAAATATGGTATACTCATTGGCAAGCTATTGTTTAGCTATACAACCCTCTGGTCGTACACGATTCTTAACATAACCCTTTTGCACTTTCATGAATCTAAAACACCACAAAGATTAGTACATTCAATTATTTTCTGAGAAATGGACTAAGATACATATATAATAAAGTAACTAAACACATTAAAGTGATACATATTCTACATCTCAAATGGATACATCCATCGATATTGGACTGGTCCACCCAAAGAAGTTTCTCGTCCCAAGTGAATTGTTAAGTGAACCATAATATCCAAAAAAAGATGGAGGAAAAAACCTTTCAAAAGTGCACAAAGTTTCGGCTATTAAATCATCCAAGTCCAATAATAAATTTTGATCAATGATCCTATCACAAAGTACATTAAAAAATCTACAAAGTCGTGAAATTGCATATCTTGGACCATTTGGTAGAACTCCTCTCAAAGCAACAGGCAAAATTTGTTGCATTAATAAATGACAATCATGTGACTTCAAGCCAAGTATCTTAGATTCTTTAATCGACACACAATTTAAAATGTTAGACCCATAATCGTCAAGTAACTTCAAATTTGTTAATCTTCTGCAAAAAATTTATTTTTCTTCTTTCGAAAGAGTGTTTATTGTGGCACGTAAATATAATCGATCTCCTCGCTTCTCAACATGTAACTCAGTCCTAATATTCATGCATTCCAAATCTTTATGAGCATTGAGTCCATCTTTTGATTTGCCTTTCACATCCAAAAGTGTGTGAATAATACTATCTCATATATTCTTTTCAATGTGCATCACATCCAAATTATGACGTAAAAGCAAGCTCTGAATAAATTTTACTTAATTACTTCATATGTTATGAAATAGAATGAATCCATATTATGTTTCACAAAACAAATAAATTTAGAGTATAATGACACAAATTTGTAAGCATACATTCCAATATGGCAATTCAAAGAAAATTGACTTCTTCTTCCATGTATGTTCCTCCTCTTTTCTCTTTCTCTTCCTTTTTTTACACTCCCCCCATTCATTTATAATATTTTCTACCTCTGCAAGAATTGCTTCACTTGTAAACCACTTGGGTTTTCCTCATAGCTCTTGTTTACCATTAAACCAAGCTCTTTTTTTTTCGGTATGGATGGCCATGAACTAAAAATCTTCGATGACCCATGTATGAGAATTTTCGACTATGACGCAACCATTTAGAGAAAGTATCCAAGCGACAAATAGGACGTGCGAATCTTCCTTTGTTGACCACCCAGACATATTTGCAAAAGTAGGATAATCATTTATAGTCCACATTAAGATTGCTCTTAAGTTAAATTTTGATTTTGTAAATGCATCATATATGCCAACTCCATTTGTTCATAACAATTTCAAATCGTCTATCAAAGGTGCTAAGTAAATATCTATATCATTTCCTGATTGTTTCGGCCTAAAAATGAGTAATGCCAACATTAAATTATCCATCAACATGCACAACCACGGAGGCAAGTTATATGTAACTAATATTACTGGCCAGCAACTGTACCTCAAACTAAGGTTTTGAAAAGGATTAAAACCATCCGTAGCCAAACCAAATCTAATATTTCTAGGATCTAATGCAAAAGATTCATCATTGTCATTTATAGTTTCCCATGCAGGTGAATCAACCGGATGCGTCATTTTCCCATTTGCACTTTTGTTATTTTGATGCCATGTCAATTGTTCAGCTATTTCAGCCACTCCATATATTCTTCAAAGTCTTGGAATTATTGGAAAATAATGCAACACTTTCTTTGGGACTTTAGTCTTTTTTTGAGTGTGTTTAGATTTCCATCTAGACGAAACACATTTGAGGCATAGATTTGCATCTTGTAGCTCATTTCTAAATAAACAACAATAATTAATACAAGCATGTATCTTCTCATACCCAAGATCAAATGCCTTTATTAGTCTTTTTGTTGCATGTAAAGAACTAGGAAGAGTATGATCAGATGGAAGCAAATCACCAACAATCTCAAGCAATTCATTAAACCCAGTATCTAATAAACCATATGAAGCTTTTAACTTGAATAAAACTATTGTTGCTAAAATTTTAGTATGTTCCAAGCAACCAGGATATAAAGGTGTCTCTAGCTCTTTAACTAAATGTGTGAGGTCTTCCTCTTCAATTTCATGCTCATTCTGTCTATCATGATCTTTTTTAATATATGCATGGTCCTTGTACATCTTGCATATATCATTCATGGGTATATCTTCAGAGACAAAACCACATGTTTCAAGCCTTTCTCCATGAAAAAACCAATTAGTTTATGTAGAATTCATACCTTTTACGACTAAATGCTCATATACTAAATCATAATGGTGATGATCCAAGTTCTTGCATTTTGTACAAGGACAGATATTATGCCTATATTTCCTAAACTTGCACGTGCAAAATTGATAAAATTTCAAGCACCATGTCTATACTCTTGAGATAACCTAAAAAAAAAAATGAAAATTACTTAAATTTTGAATAATGCAAGCAAACAATAAATAATCTTATCTTATTTGAGATGTGAGAGTTAACCTTGAAATGTGGACCCATTTTTTATCCATGAGTAGCTAAATATATCAATTTCTAAATAGAAGAACAAAAATAAGTCAATAGCAATAATGAATAAGCTAGCCTTAGTAGAAGTCAATAGCAAATAACGAATAATAATAACAGAAGAACAATAATAGTTACCAAACCCAGAAGTAGAGATTTCGTACCCAGCACAAGTAGATGATTGTGTTGATTCTCCAGCTATTCTGCAGTGATTATGCAAATAACAAATGACAATTAACAAAAGAAAGACAAACAAATAAGATCGATGAACTGAAATGCACGAAGAAGAAGTCCAACTCTTGCAAGTAGATATTTCGTTCACAAATACCCAAAGAAAAACAACAACAACAAATGAAGAATGCACGAAGAAAGATAAGCAGTGAAAATCGAAGAAAGATGAGCAATGAAGATGAGTATACCTGCATCAACATTTTTTATGGCGGGAACTAGTTTTTTTTCCTTTTTATAATTTTTTTGTACGATAATGTGAAAATAATATATGAATACTGCGAATATAACAATTGTTTAGTTGTTGATACAAAAATGTGGGCTTAACATATGAATAATGTAGGGATAACATGTGAATAAAATGCAGTATAACATACGAATAACATATGAATAAATATGGAATAATGCTAGTAACATGGTAGAGGTATAACATGTGCAGACAATTGGATAATGCGTCTATAATGGTATAATGCAAGGATAATAACTGAATAATACGAGTATAAAATTGTTCGGTTGCTTAAGTAAAAAAGGCGAGGATAACATGTGAATAAGGGAGGGATAACATGTGAATAAAATTCGGTATAACATATTATAACGTATGAATGATCATAAAATAATGCGAGTAATAGTACAATGCAAGAGTAATATCTGAATAATTCGAGTATAGAAATTGTTCGATTGTTGATATAAAAATGCGATATAACGTATGCATAACATATGAATAATTATGGAATAATACCAGTAACATGGTAGAGGTATAACATACCAACCTATGATTAATGCATCAATAATGGTATAATGCAAGAATAATACTTGAATAATACGGGTATAAAATTGTTCGGTTGCTTTGGTAAAAAATAGGGGGATAATAGGGAGAACATCTAAATAAAATTCGATATAATGTATATATAATATATGAATAATCATAAAACAATGTGAGTAATGGTATAATTCAAGAGTAATATCTGAATAATAAGAGTATAAAAATGTGTAAAACCCTAAATATTCAAATGCATACAAATCGAAAATGGATTTTTAAAAATTATGAAATAAATGTAAAAAAAATGTGTGAAAACATGTTTTAAATGATTATTATATAGTATGGTATTAAATAAAATAAATTAGGATGTTGGATACTGGGAAAAACTGTTTAAAAACAAGATATCACACTGCCAACCGCGGTTACTGAAGGTCGATCGTGGTCATTAGTGGAAAATTACAGAAAAAAATTAGGTCACATGGGTGACCGCGGTCCGTAGGGTGTCGACCGCGGTCCGTAAAGTGCCGATTGTGGTCCATAAAGTGCTGACTGCGGTCCACGAAGAAAATCTGTCCGATTACCAAGGTCCGTCTGGCTCCGACCACGGTCCGTGTGCGATCTATATATACGTTTCAAGCTCTAACTTTTTCATTTCGCACTAAAACAGTTTGGGATTTGGAGGAGACGACTTGAGGCCGATTTGAAGGTGAGTTCCTTGATTTTATTTGAATTTTCCTTAAGATTTGATCTCATCTAGAGTAGTTATCAATGGTTAGTAAATCAAGAGGATGGAGATCCGTTTGAGAACTTTGTGTTAAGGGTATAGTGGCTAGAAACCAAGCCAAACGTGGTGAGCTATTTTTCATTTCCTTGTGTGTGTGTTTGGACACTAGTGTGGATGATTTATGATGGTTTTTGGTTGATGAATTGAAGGGGGTTTAACAAATTGAAACAAAATCCCGTTTTTAAGGCTTGATCAAGGGATTTCAGCGAAGAAACAATGTAAACACCATTCCTTAGCTAGTTTATGTGTTTGAATGATTGTTGGGTGTCCAATACACTAGATTTAAGTGTTAAACTGGAATCAGAATCACAAGTATGGTGTATACATGTGAAATCCCACTATTGGGTGAGAAATTGTGTGTAGACCGGGGTCTACACAGGACCAACCGCAATTGATAGACGCAAATAGTGTTTTTGGAGTGTTTTGTGTACACTCTGAAACATTGAATGATACTGGACCCCTAGAGTTAGGTGAAAAGAGTATTAAAAGCCTGAAGTAATGTATCACTACCGTCTAATGATGCAGATTGATGGTATTGGACTACTGTGCGAGGAGCGATGATCTAGCAGTATTTTGGCGTGTACAGGTGGGGTTAATTATCTCTTCCTCACTCTTTAGTATTATGCAGATGTTGGATACGAAATATGATTCGTGTTTAAATTCCTGTATTTAGTACCATGCTAGGAATATATGCCTTGCGTGGATTGATTGATATGATATCCTAATGACTGGTTATTCGTTTTCTAGTACTAGGATATTATAATTAGCTGGGTGTTTGTTTACTTTCTTTGCTTAGGGTAGCATTTTGAATAAGCATGTCTATGTGTTGCGTGGAATGAAAACTATGATTGTAAAACTAAAAAACATTAAAGGCTTATTAAGAACTCCACGCACCGGGGCGATGGACGGGCACTGGTACATCACGTAGATGTTATCCGGTTGTGACCAGGACGTCATCGTGGGTATCTTCTAACTAGGCCAAACTGCGAGTGGCTGTATGAGACCCTTGGATTTGGAAAGTCATGAGGATTTTTCCCCTGGTTTCAGTATCTTCTTGGGTTGTGGTCTCAGAGGTAGACTTCTTTTATAAAGATGTCATGCCTGATTGTGTTCAGGACCACAATTGGGATACTGAGGGTGGTTCACTCTTTTGGTTAATTCCTAATATTAGATGGTAGATTCCTAATAGTAGAGCGCAACGGATAAATTGACTAAGTGTTTGAAACACCCCTAATGATTTGAAACTGTTTGCATGTTTCGTATGCTCGTTTGTATAATGCTATTGATGTGTAGGGGAGATCCACTGGGCTTTCAAGCTCCCCATTTTTATTTTACAGGTACTCATGGGCCTAGCACTCAGTGAAGATGTAGACCGAATACTAGAGGATTGATAGAGAGAGAGAGAGGGTGATATTTTGGGTTTAACTGTCTCCCTGTTTTGGACAATTGTTATGATGTATATTTTGGATTTGGGCCAGAGGGTGATGTATCATATTTTTGTGTATGTATCTACAGGACTGTTTTACCATCTTGAACACTGTTTTATTTTGATTGATAAACTAATGATTTTTAGATATTGTATGTTAAAAAGTGTTCAATGATTTAGAAAGATTTGATTCAAAAAGTGCTTCTGCTACTATTATCTTGATTTCCAGTATGAATATGATTTTGAACATCCAGTGAATTTGATTTGAACTTAATTTCTTAGTGAAGCATGAATAAAATGATTATTTGAAATTATGAAATGACTTAAACCTCGTGTATAGAGGTTAGTGCAAAGATGATGATCATTGTCTCACGCCTGGTGCCTCAGCAGACCACGCGCCGAGCTTGGAGCTGCGTGACGCCCGATGACAGGGCCTTAGATTGACAGATATGATGTCCGGCCAAAGGGTCATGGTGTGACAAAGTTGGTATCAGAGCTCAGTGTTCGACAACACTGGGCATGACTGGATATTTTTCTTCCTGGCCGAGTAATGCCAGATGGAACTGTTTTCATAATAATGTTATTGAAACGAAAAGAAAATTTCACCGGCTTGATTTTCACTGGAAATAATTTCGATCTGATTTGTTTTGTAAAGAGACTTAATAAAAGAAATTCACTAGTGATTATGTGGCTAGAAATAGAAAAGATTTAGGTGATGTCAGGCGAGCCATGTTTCAGTGATGGCCCTACGGGTGTGCTATGTTAGTGATGGCCCTACGGGTGTGCTATGCTAGTTATGGCCCTGTGGGTGGTGCTATGTTTGATTATTGGCCCTACTGGGTGTGCTATATTTAGAAATTGTTAGTAACGTGGGAATGAGGGCATCACATAGATGTGAGATTGAGTCGGGTTTAAGTTTGGTGACTCATAGCAAGTCCACAAGCCAAGTCTGGAAACCCTAAGTTTAGGGACCGAGTGATGTCTTGAAAATAGTGGATTTCAATAAAAGCTTTTAGGACATAAGCTAGAAACTTATAATGTGAAAACGCACACATGTTTTGGTCATGACTCGATTCAGGAGGAATCCTGAATTTGATGAATGACAGACCATGAATGGTGAGTGATCGATTCTTGGGCAGAACATGTACGCATTGTATTCTACTGGTATGAGATGGTCGCGTATGGTGGGTCTTGAGTCTGCTTTAAGGAGCGAGACACTTGCAAAATTGTAATGGGCGATGAACAGACTCTTTGGAAGAACTTGCACGGACTGTATTCTACTAGTATGGGACGGTCGCGTATGGTGGGTCTTGCGTCATCCTTAGAGACCAGGATTTGGCATAAATATATAATAGCCGTAATGGAACATTGATTCCATTATGCCAGCGTGCATTGTTTGGTTGATTATTGGGTGTTTGCTTTGGATATATGTGATATCACTATTTTGAATATTGACGTACAAATTCCTGAACCCAGAATTGAATAAAATGTTGTTGACTTTGAAGCATAAACTCTAGACTACAGAGATAGATCGAAAACCTAGAGACATGAACTTAGAGTCACAGTAGCATGATAAACGCGAAGGGTATAGGCGGGTTGAAATGAATGGCTATTATCACAAGTCATGGTATCTATCTCAAAGTAGAAATGCAGTTATATTCAGTTAAATTATTGGATTTTCTGCTTTATTATGGTTACACTATTGGATACTGAAAGTGGGTTTTTGGGACTTGTAGATAATGCCTAGAAGAAGAAGGCGTGGTAGACCCCGTGGGGGCAGACTCAGAGGTGAGGCTACAGAGGAGCCGATATAGACTGATGAGGGTATCACCGAGGCGGCTGTGCCAGTGGCCATTACAATATCCCCGGATGCTCTCGTAGATATGATATAAAGAGCAGTGGATAGGGCAGTGGATAGGGCCATGACGAGCCGGTACCTGACGGAGTCTTCTCAGCCTCCCATACAACCTCCAGTACCCGCACAAACGTCTACACCAGCGTCTGTACCTGATGAGGCAGCGATCCCGGTGACAGTACCCCGTGAGAGTCTAGCACAGACGACTAGCAAGTCTGCCAGTTATGATAAAGAGCAGAAGGACCTAGCTATAGAGTATCAGAAGCTGTGTCCTAGCCAGTTTGAGGGACAGGCAGATCCTATTGCAGCAGATAGATGGTTCATAGAGATGGATAAGCATCTGACGTTGCTAGGAGTGATTGGACAGAGGAGAGTAGCTTTGGCAGTACATGAAATGGTGGGACTAGCCTACCATTGATGGAGGATGATAGTGGCAGATCTAACCATTGATGAGACAGTGATGACCTGGGATGAGTTCTAGACACTATTTTATGATAACTTTTTCTCGTCAGCACAGAGGTCCCAGATGCGATCAGATTTTATCAGGTTGACGCAGAGGACATTGACGGTGACAAAATGTGAGCATATGTTCACAGAGCTATCGAGATTCTGCCCAAAGATGGTAGTAGATGAGTTACTGAAGATGGAGAAGTTTATAGAGGGTTTGAGGATGGACATTAGGAGAATAATCACGCCTTTGAGACTGACTACTTTCAGAGAGGCGGTTGTGCGGACCCAACATGTAGAGAGAGACATAGAGTTTTGGCAGTCTCTCAAGAGTAAACAGAAGAGACCGCATTGAGGTCAAACATCTGGAGCCCCGTAGTAGAGGAGATACTAATGATGACCATCAAGAGCACCTCCTGCTAGTGGTCAGGCCCAGACTTCAGGGCAGCAACATCGAACAGGAGCAGGTCAGATTAGTACCGAGCAGAGGGAGTAGGCTAGGAAGTTAGGACTGTGTTTCTTGTGTGGCCAGCAGGGACATATAGCTAGAAATTGCCCTACCAGAGATCCAGCACCAGCACAGTAGCAGTCAGGGCAAGGACAGAGTAGTCGGCCGCAGCAGAGGCAGACACGGTCCCAGACAAAACAGAGAGAGCAGGCCAGACTGTATGCAGCAGAGGCCCAGACAGCCCCGATTCCTGCGGTTGATGGTATGGTTTTGTTGTTTGGTGTTGCTGTGCATGTCTTGTTTGATTCTGGTGCCACACAATCTTTTATTTTAGAAGATTTGCTGAGTAAATTGAGACTTGTCACGAACACATTGGCAGTACCTTGGATGTTGCCATGCCGATAGGCGAGATAGTAAGCTCAGGGAAACATTGTGGAGTTGAGTTTAGATTTGGAGACCAGTTGATTCCCGTTGATTTCTGCTTACTCCATTTCAATGGCTGTGACATGATATTGGGAATGGATTGGTTGACTGAATATCAGGCACAAATTGATTGCCAGAGGAGGAGAATCACTATACAATTGCCATCAGGAGAAACATTAAGGATCGATGGGGATATTCGGAGACTACTTAGGAGTCCTACACTTGCTTTGTTGTATGTCACTCAGCAGAAGGGAGATTTCAAGCATCTAGCGGATGAGGATGCAGAGGGGACCACAGATATTCACAGTATTCCTGTGATACAGGATTATATAGATGTATTCCCAAAGGATCTACCTGAATTTCCACCCCACATACAGGTAGAGTTTAAGATTGAGTTGCATCCCGGCACTAATCCCATCGCTATTCCACCCCATAGGATAACACCTGTGGAGTTGATAGAGTTGAAGACTCAGTTGGACGAGTTCATGGCGAAGGGATTCATCAGACAGAGTGAGTCGCCATAGAGAGCTCCAGTCCTATTTGTGAGGAAGAAAGACAGTTCCATAAGGCTATACATAGACTACCTAAAGCTAAACAATGTTACTATTAAGAACAGATGCCCTTTACCACGGATTGATGACCTCTTTGATCAGCTCAGTGGAGCATAGTACTTCTCCAAGATAGATCTAAGGTCAGGGTATCATCAGTTGAGGATTCGGGAGTCTAATATACAGAAGGCAGCCTTCAGGACGTGGTATGGCCACTATGAGTTCACGGTCATGGCATTTGGTTTGACTAATGCTCCAGCCGCTTTTATGGACCTGATGAACAAAATCTTCAGTCATTTTTTTGACCAGTTTGTAGTAGCATTTGTTGATGACATTTTGGTATATTCCCGATCAGAGACTGAGCACATACAACACTTGCGGACTATTGTGGAAACACTGAGGTAGAATAAATTATATGCCAAGTTTAGCAAGTGTGATTTCTGGATGAAGCAGGTCAAGTTTCTTGGCCACGTGGTCTCTGCACAGGGAATAGCAGTAATAGACCTAGAAAAGGTGTGAGCAGTATTCGACTGGCAGCAACCCACTACAGTGATAGAGATCAGGAGTTTTCTTGGGTTGGCTAGGTACTACTGTAGGTTTATTAAAGATTTCTCAAAATTGGTAGGTCCAATGACTAAGCTAACTAGAAAGGACGAGAAATTCTTTTGGAGTGAGTTGTGTGAGCAGTCCTTTAAGGAGCTTAAGTAGAGGTTGACTACAACACCGGTACTCATCACACCTATCCCTGGTGTGAGGTACACCTTGTGCACTGACCCATCCCTTAGCGGATTGGGTGCAGTGCTAATGCAGCAAGGACAGCCAGTGGCTTATGCTTCACGGCAGCTGAAGCCACATGAGCTGAATTATCCTACGCACGATCTGGAGCTTGCAGCGATTGTGTTTGCGTTGAAGATATGGAGGCACTATTTATATGGTGAGAGTTTTGATCTCTACTCAGACCATAAGAGCCTCTGGTACATATACACTTAGAAGGAACTGAACCTTTGGCAGAGAAGGTGGATTGAGTTCCTTAGTGACTATGATTTTCAGCTGCACTATCATCCCGGCAGGTTGAATGTAGTTGCCGATGCTCTTAGTAGGAAGTTGAGCAGGAGGGATGAAGTGGGTCAGATGTACCAGCTGATTAGTGGCTATAATTTGGGTGTAGCTACAGATGATACATGAGCATATCTGTATGCAGTGATTTGCCAGCCAGACATCTTACACTAGATCAGAGATGAACAGAAATCCGACGTATGGGTTACAGAGCTGATAGAGGGCATTAAGGAGGGCAAACACACAGATTTTTGCCTTGAAACAGAGGGTGCGTTGAGATTAGGGAATTGATTATGTGTTTCCAGTTCTGGACAGGCCAAAAGAACCCTAATAGATGAGGCACACTTGAGTAAGTACACTTTGCATCTAGGGGGCGACAAGATGTACCAAAACTTGAAGAAAACTTTCTAGTGGAGAGGCATGAAGAGGGACATTGCCAGATATGTCTCCCGGTGTTTGACTTGTTAGCAGGTCAAGGCTGAGCACAGGAAACCATCGGGTTTATTACAGCCACTTTCGATTCCTGAATGGAAGTGAGACAGTATAGCTATAGATTTTGTTAGCGGCTTGCCGAGAAGTCATAAGGGGGAAGACACCGTTTGGGTCATAGTAAACCGACTGACTAAAGTGGCACATTTTCTACCAATTCGGTCTATTGATGCAGTGAGTAAGCTGGGAGAGCTTTATGTGCAAGAGATTATGCGATTGCATGGTGTTCCCAGTACCATAGTGTCAGACAGAGACTCCAGATTCGGTCTCAATTTTGGCAGAGTCTATAGAAGGAATTGGGGAGCAAATTAACCATGAGCACAGATGGATAGTTAGAGAGGGTCATACATATATTAGAGGATATGTTGAGAGCATGTGCACTAGACTTCAGATGAAATTGGAGTAAACATCTACATCTTGCCGAGTTTGCATATAATATTATCAGGCAAGCATCAAGATGGCTCCATATGAGGCACTGTACAATAGACCCTGTAGATCACCATCTTGTTGGGCAGAGTTTGAAGACCAGGTACTCACTGGACCCGAATTAATTGAGGAGATGAGTCTACAAGTGAAGCAAATCCAGAGGAGATTAGTTATAGCACAGAGCAGGCAGAAGAGCTATGCGGACAAGAGGAAAAGACCTCTAGAGTTCCAGACCGGTGATCAAGTATTTTTGAAGATCAGCCCACAGAAAGGAAGTAGATGGTTTGGAGTGAAGGGAAAGCTATTGCCTCGCTACATCGGTCCTTTTGAGATTGTTAGACGAGTTGTTGTCTGTGCTTATGAGTTGGATTTGCCGAATAGATTGTCCTCAGTACATAATGTGTTCCACGTTTCCATGCTTTGGAAGTATGAACCAGACCCGTCTCATGTCTTACATCTGGACGAGATCGTACTTCGAGATGATGCTACTTACGAAGAGCTAATAGTGCAGATCCTTGATCGTAAGGTGCAGAGTCTCAGGACTAATGACATTTCTTTAGTCAAAGTTTTGTGGAGGCATCATAACCTGGAGGAAGCGACCTGAGAGCTTGAGAGTGAGATGTAGAAGAAATACCCAGATCTCTTCGCCATGACAGATTGATTGGACACATTGCTTAGGTACTTCTCATTAAATTTTTGAGGACAAAATTTCTTTTAAGAGGGGTAGATTGTAATACCCTAAAATTTTTAAATGCGTACAAATCGAAAATGGATTTTTAAAAATTATGAAATAAATGTAAAAAAAGATGTGAAAACATGTTTTAAATGAGTATTATATAGTATGGTATTAAAATAAAATAAATCAGGATGTTGGATAATGGGAAAAACCATTAAAAAATAAGATATCACACTACCGACCGCGGTCACCGAAGGCCGATCGTGGTCATCAGTGGAAAATTACGGAAAAAATTAGGTCACATGGGTGACTGCGGTCCGTAGGGTGTCAACCGTGATCTGTAAAGTGCCGATTGTGGTCCATAAAGTGTTGATCGCGGTCCACGAAGAAAATATGTCCGATGACCGAGGTCCGTCTGGCTCCGACCGCGGTCTGTGTGCAATCTATATATACGTTTCAAGCTCTAACTTTCTCATTTCGCACTGAAATAGTTTGGGATTTGGAGGAGACGACTTGAGGGCGATTTGAAGGTGAATTCCTTGATTTTATTTGAGTTTTTCTTAAGATTTGATCTCATCTAGAGTAGTTATCAATGGTTATTAAATCAAGAGGATGGAGATCCGTTTGAGAGCTTTGTGTTAAGGGTATAGTGGCTAGAAACCAAGCCAAACGTGGTGAGCTATTTTTCATTTCCTTGTGTGTGTGTTTGGACACTAGTGTGGATGATTTATAATGGTTTTTGGTTGATGAATTGAAGGGGGTTGAACAAATTGAAACAAAATCCCATTTTTAAGGCTTGATCAAGGGCTTTTAGCAAAGAAACAATGTAAACACCATTCCTTAGCTAGTTTATGTGTTTGAATGATTGTTGGGTGTCCAATACACTAGATTTAAATGTTAAACTGGAATGGGAATCACAAGTATGGTGTACACATGTGAAATCCCACTATTGGGTGAGAAATTGTGTGTAGACCGGGGTCCACACAGGACCGACTACGATCGATAGACGCAGATAGTGTTTTTGGAGTGTTTTGTGTACATTCTGAAACATTGAATGATACTAGACCCCTAGAGTTAGGTGAAAAGAGTATTAAAAGCCCAAAGTAATGTATCACTATCGTCTAATGATGCAGATTGACGGTATTGGACTGCTATGCGAGGAGCGACGATCTAGCAGTATTTCTGCATGTACAGGTGGGGTTGACTATCTCTTCCTCACTCTTTAGTATTATGCGGATGTTGGATACAAAATATGATTCATGTTTAAATTCCTGTACTTAGTACCATGCTAGGAATGTATGCCTTGCATGGAACGATTGATATGATATCCTGATGACTGGTTACTCGCTTTCTAGTACTAGGATATTATAATTAGCTTGGTGTTTGTTTGCTTTCTTTGCTTAGGGTAGCATTTTGAATAAACATGTTTATGTGCTGCGTGGAATGAAAACTATGATTGTAAAACTAAAGAACATTAAAGGCTTATTAAGAACTCCACATACGGGGCGATGGACGAACACTAGTACATCACGTAGATGTTATCCGGTTGTGACCAGGACGTGATCGTGGGTATCCCCCAACTAGGCCAAACTGCGAGCGGTCGTATGAGACCCTTGGATTTGGAAAGTCATGAGGATTTTTCCCTTGGTTTCAGTATCTTCTTGAGTCGTGGTCTTAGAGGTAGACTTCTATTTTATAAAGATGTTGTGCCTGATTGTGTTTAGGACCGCAATTGGGATACCGAGGGTGGTTCACTCTTTCGGTTAATTCCTAATATCAGATGGTAAATTCCTGATATTAGAGCGCAATGGATAAATTGACTAAGTGTTTGAAATCCCCCTAATGATTTGAAACTGTTTGCATGTTTCGTATGCTCGTTTGTATAATGCTATTGATGTGTAGGGGAGATCCACTGGGCTTTTGAACTCACCCCATTTTTATTTTACAGGTACTCAAGGGCCCAACGCTCAGTGAGGATGCAGACCGAAGACTGGAGGATTGATAGAGAGAGAGAGAGGGTGATATTTTGGGTTAAACTGTCTCTCTATTTCTAACAATTTTTATGATGTATATTTTGGATTTGGGCCGGAGGGTCATGTATCATATTTTTGTATATGTATCTATAGGACTGTTTTACCATGTTGAATACTGTTTTATTTTGATTGATAAACTGATGATTTTTTGTATTGTATGTTAAACAGTGTTCAATGATTTAGAAAGATTTGATCCGAAAAGTGTTTTCGCTACTATTATTTTGATTTCCAGTATGAATATGATTTTAGACATCCGATGAATTTGATTTGAAATTAATTGCTTAGTGAAGCATGAATAAAATGATTATTTGAAATTATGAAATGCCTTAAACCTTGTGTATAGAGGTTAGTGCAAAGATGATGATGATTGTCTCACGCCCGGTGCCTCGGCAGACCACGCCTGAGCTTGGAGCCGCGCGACGCCTGACGACAAGGCCTTAGATTGACAGATATGATGTTCGGCCTGGGGCTCGAGGTGTGACAAAATGTAACACCCTGACCCCCGTGTGTTTTTCTATACTTAATTATAAAGCCAATGGACCTAACCATTTAGGCAATAAACTTAATCACTTGGCGGGTTGGGCCGGTGTTACTTTACAAGTGACACACACTTGACTTTCAATTCCCAATATCCCATGCCTTAACATAAAAACTAAACAAGGCTACATTATAAGAGATAAAAGGGATGTCAAATCTTTATTAAATCATAAAGAAAAGTACATAACTTTGAAATAAGTATGATTATAAATCTAATAAAAAATCGAAATAAACTTTAAAAATGCAAATGACAAACATTCTGACTTTTTTATGAAATCAAATCACAAAATGAACATGCTAGTGTTCTAAACAAGAAAAGGAGTTTAAGGGGCAACTTCCACCTCGGATTCAAGGGAAAGCTAGCTCCGAGGTTCGTTGGACCCCTTGAGATACTCAAAAGAATTGGGTAACGTGCCCATGAGTTGAACTTACCTAGTCAAATAACTTCATCTCATAACGTGTTCCATGTATCGATGCTGAGAAAGTACGAACCTGACCCCTCTCACATCATCCACTGGGAGGAAATGGACATCAAGGATGATGCCACCTATGAGGAAGCGGCAATTAGGATTCTCGATCACAAAGGTTCGGAGTCTGTGAACAAAGGATATTCCATTGGTCAAAGTACTGTGGAAACATCATGGGTTGGAAGAAGCCACCTGGGAACTAGAAAGCAAAATGAAGACGAAGTATCCACACCTTTTCTGTAGAAATCCTTAACTGTATACAAATTTCGAGGAAAAAATTTTTGTAAGGTGGGTAGGTTGTAATACCTTGAAAACTAGATATCCAATAAAATGATATTCAAGGTCTCTTCAGTGAAATCTGGGTACAAAATGAAAATCGGCTCAGTTCAGGGCTAAAATAGGACGGGACCAAAATCCTCATTTGGTGACCCATATGAACCCAAAATGACCCGAAACGAAGTGAGGAGACATAAACCAACAAACTAGACAACATATTCAA